>JADLZK010009513.1:0-242500 GCA_015847255.1 Hyparrhenia diplandra
CCACTAATTTGTTACCTGACTAACTCTAAAAAAAAGCAAACGAACGCCTGTGCTGGAGGCCAGGACATGCATGCGGTTTGAGGAGGGAGGCTACGGAAACGGAGGACTCGGAAGCATCTCAGGCTCGGTTCCGGCGACATGGCCGTAGAGGGCGGCGGCGAGCATGAGCATGAGCCTGGCAGGGACAAGGAGCACGAACACGATGAGGCGTCGGTGGAGGCGCTTTTCGCGGGGCAGTCGCCGGCGCCGTGGTGGCGGCAGGTGACGGTGCGTTCGGTGACGGCGAGCGTGTTCATCGGCGCCGTGTTCAGCTTCATGGCGATGAGGATGGGGCTGACCATCGGCCTGGTGCCGTCCTTCAACATGTCGGCGAGCCTGGTGAGCTTCTTCACCATCAGCTCGTGGACGCGGCTGCTGGCCCGCTGCGGCGTCGCCACCCAGCCCTTCACCCGCCAGGAGAACGTGGTGGTGCAGACCTGCGTCATCGCCTGCGCCACGCTCGCGATCTACGGCGGCTTCACCTCCTTCCTGCCGGCCATGTCGGCGCCCGTGGCGAAATCGGCCGGCGGCGCAGGCACGGGCAACAACGTGTACTCGCTGAATCTCGGCAAGATGATGGCCTTCAGCTTCCTCACCGGATTCACCAGCTTGTTCATCACGCTCCCCCTCACCAAGGTCACCATCTCATCTGATGATCTTGCAATGCAAACAAGCCGTTGATGATCGATTTGGCTGGCAATGCACGTACATGCAGGTCATGATCCTGGACTACAAGCTGCTGTTCCCATCGGGTTCGGCGATAGCTGGACTTGTCAACAGCTTCCACACGCCAGCGGGCGCAGCAACAGCAAAGTAATAATTTGTAAACAAACACATGCAACAAATTCAAACCTATATGTATGTAAGATTCTAATGCCATATATCATACTCTACCAAACAATCAAATAAAGATTGCAGATGGCGACTCTGCTGAGATCTCTGGGTGGGAGCTTCAGCTGGGCGGTGTTCAGTGGTTCTACACGGGAGGCGACGGGTGCGGCTTCCAGGCTTTCCCTCTCTTCGGCCTCGAGGCCTACAAGAAGCGCTTCTACTTCGACTTCTCGCCCAGCCTCGTCGGCATCGGCATGATCTGTCCCCCCATGGTCAACTTCTCGCTGCTCTTCGGCGCCGTCGTCTCGTCGGCGATCCTCTGGCCCATCCTGGAGGGCAAGCAGGGGACATGGTACGACGCCGACGCCTCGCCGTCCAGCCTCAAAGGACTCAACGGCTACAAGGTGCCCATGGGCATCTCCTTGGTGCTCGGGGACTGCCTCTTCCAGCTCACCGCCGTCACCATCAGGACAGCGCGGAGCTTCCACCGTGCCCAGGGCGGCCAGCAGGATTCCGCCGCCGACGATCAGCAGCAGTCCTGCTTGTCGTACGACGACCGGCGCAGGATCCACAACTTCCAGAGCGAGGGGATGCCCATCCACGTCGCGCTCGCAGGCTACGCGCTCCTGGCGTCCGTCGCCACCATCTTCCTCCCCGGCATCTTCCCGCAGGTCAAGTTCTACCACGTGGCCCTGTGCTACGCCATCGCTCCCCTCCTGGCCTTCTGCAGCTCCTACGCTTCCGGCCTCACGGACTGGTCCCTCGGCGGCATCTACGGCAAGCTCGCCATCTTCATCTTTGGGGCGTGGGTTGGCGAGGCGTCCGGCGGCGCCATCGCCGGCCTCCTTGCGGGCGGCCTCGTGGTCGTCGTCATCGGCAACTCCTCCGAGCTCATGCACGACTTCAAGTCGGCCTACCTGACGCTCACCTCGCCGCTGTCCATGTTCGCCAGCCAGGTGGTCGGCACCACGCTCGGCTGCATCATCAACCCGCTGCTCTTCTTCGTCTTCCAGGAGATGGCCGGCGGCAAGGACCACCTCGGGGAAGCCGGGTCGCTCTATGCCGCGCCCATGGCCATGGCGTACCGCGGCATCGCCGACCTGAGTGTGGAGGGCATCAAGATGCTCCCCAAGCACTCCATCATGCTCTGCATACCTTGCTTTGCCGTGGCACTGTGCTTTGACGCCATGTCAGCCATCGCCACGGCGAACGACTGGAGGATCAAAGGCTACATCCCAAACATCATGGCCATGGCCATCCCCTTCTTCGTCGGGCCGACCTTCACCATAGACATGTGCCTGGGGAGCCTCCTAGTCATCTTCTGGAGGAGAAGGAATAAGCAAACAGCAAACCTGCTGTCAGTTGTGGTGGCGTCTGGTCTCATCTGTGGCGATGGGCTCTGGGCGCTGCCATCTTCGCTCCTCGCCATGTTCGAAGTCGAGCCGCCTATGTGCATGAAGTTCCTGTCCACCTACCAGACTCAACAAGTGCACAGGCACTTCATACCAGACTGAAACAGACAGATGCGCAACTACCAGACTATGTTTCTATGTAAATTATTCATATTGTCCGAGAATGAATGGATTGTTTAGTTGTCTCACTCCTTGTTTCCCGAGCCAAGATAAAATGGGCTTCATAGCTCTAGTCTAGATCAGAAAGACAGATAAAATAGCACACACGTCTTGCTCCCTGCAACCTCCTCAATCACCAGGCTACGATGAAGAATCAAACCAAACAAATCAAGTGTAGGTCTTGCTTCTAAAAACATTTAGCCCCTGCCGTAGTAATCATTACATAATCATTTCAGTCAATGAAAACCATGAATAGGGTCAGAGCATCATACAAAGATCTAGTTTATTAAGTCATCATCACAGTTCAAATAAAGATAAATAAAAACATATCTCATTTTTGTTTTCTTTCATCAACTCTTCCTGATTCCTGCAGGCACACAAGAACTCAAAACACCACTGCTCTCCTGGTTCCTAAAGCACCGACATGGGGAGTCATACTCCATCAGTTTCAGCTGTTGTAAAAAAAAGATTGATTCGTCAAAGCTTCTCTACAATTCAGGAAACCAACGTTATTAGTACATTACATTTTTTCTAGGGGTCTTTGTCTAATATAGGGCAGGTTGCAATACATACCGATTTCCCCTTTTCAGTACTATAATGCAAAACTAACTGTACTCTTGACTAATAAGATAACTGATAAATCATAGAAAACGACCCTTAAATCAAAGGAAAGTGAAAACATCTACCAAGCGATGAACCTATGCATTCATATGCATTCTTTTGAAAACCAGGTATCCATTTCAACAATTTCATTAGCTGGCTTGGGTGACGATTTGGTGAAACTGAAGTATGCTTGCAACCAAATGGGCCATTTTATTCAAAAGCAAAGTAACCTTTTATTGACAAGTCAGAATAGGGTTCGGAGTCATCTAAGGTTGTTTGTGGCGTCAGATTCAACTCAACAGCAATTAAACAAAACTGGTGGAGGTATTCTAGTGGTCACCTTTCCCCGGCTGCTCTTCATCTAGTTTCATCAGATCCTACAGCAAGAAATGAAAAGAAATATAGGAAATGCCTCTCTTCCAAATAGACAAATTCAGAAACAGGACTGGCCAATCATGGAATTGCACACATTAACCTAAATGATGGAAGCACAGCAGAGCATTGTGATCTTCAATGGCCAAAACACTACACTGAATGGCCAAAACACTACACTAGGCTACATACATATGTTGAAGGAACGAGTAAAATTGTTATGGGCACGTTTGGACAGATGCTAATCAAGGCAATTACATTACATTGCGAGCTTGCTCCAAAAGCAGTGCAGCCTCTGAGTATGAAACTATGAATTGATGTGTGTTTGAAGATCCAAGTAATTGCTTTTGTATTTTTACCTTGGATGAGCCAGCCGAGGCCTCGGCCAGGAGCGGCGAGCATGGACGTCATCCGTGCACCGGCGGTGGCGGTGTGCAGAGGCAGAAGCGACTCCACGCAGAAGCTCGACTCGACGGGCGACCTGAGAGAGAAACAAGGCGTATCGGTATCACCACCGCGCTGTTGCTTGCTATAGGGGGCAGCAGAGGAGCGGCGGGCGGGGCCGTACCTGAGGAGGCGAGGAGGGGCAGCCAATGCGCGCCGAAGATACGGACGCGTCGTAGCCGAAGAGACCGATGACCTCGCAGGGGCGGGGGCGGCGCGGAGAAGGCTCGTCGACGAGCGGAGCAGCGACCTGGCGGCGGCGGCGGCGGCCATCGTGGTGGCTTGTGCTGCCGGTGGCAACTCTGTAATTCTGATGACGCACTGAAGTGGGGAGTCGTCGGTCTGGGCTTAAGATGGGCCTCATGGGCTGTTGGGCTCAGCCCAGTTATTATAGTCTCACGAGCCCCACGGCCTGATCGCGCTCTGACTCTGACTGAGCCGTTGGATCCAGGAACCCAAAGCCCTTTCTCTCTCCTTCTCCTTCCCCTCGGCGGCGGGCGGCGAGGGTTTGGAGGCGGGCGGTGAGCGGCGCAAGACCCTAGCTCCTTGGAGGCATCTTCTCTTCAAGTGGCCTCGCGACGCCCGCGGGCGCGATGAGGGTGAAGGTGATTTCGCGCTCCACTGACGAGTTCACGCGTGAGCGCAGCCAGGACCTGCAGGTAGGCGATCCCTGATAAGATGCTCCTAGCTTTTTAACCAATTTGACAATTGTTAGGCTATACCCTGTTGCAACATCCATTGAGGAGTAGACCCTCGCATTCTCTACCCATCAAGTTTCAGGATTGAGTGTCAGTTTGCTGTTTCACCAGCATAATAATAACCATATGATTTGAAATCTCGAGCATGTACCATCAGAAGTAATGTAAAAAAAATGTTGTACATAATCGGATGCCCACTTACAGCACACGAGTTAGTCTTTCAAATATGTCCCCATTGAATTTCAAGCATTTAGGCTATTTTACTTTCCTCCACTGACGTTCCCAATGGCACTCGTGGGTCTCAACAGAAAGTATTCCGCAACTATGATCCAGCGCTTCGGAGTCAAGAGAAAGCTGTTGAATACACTCGGGCACTTAATGCTGCAAAGTTGGAGAAGGTATGCTGCTGCCTTCCCTGCCCTGCATGTTTTGTTTTTTACTTTTATTTATTTAGGATAATTGTTCTGCTCTCCTTGTGCAGATATTTGCTAAGCCATTTGTCGGAGCTATGAATGGGCATATTGATGCGGTATCATGCATGGCAAAAAATCCCAATCATTTGAAAGCAATATTTTCTGGTTCGATGGATGGAGGTACTTACTAATGAAAATCTTTTATCTTGCTCAATACTCTTGTCTTCCTGAGTTCATTTCCATCAGATTTGAAACTGTTGCTATCTTTTTGCTGGTACTAATGAGTGAACTCTTTGTTCATTTCTTCTCTTGCATGAACTCTTGACAACCATCTGGTCCTCATCTTTATAATTATATATTGGTTCATTGACATGTTTAGCATGAACAAAACACTACTTGGATGTACATAGGAAATAAAATATGGGCCTGCAAGGTTTGCCTGCATTTGTTTAAGCATGCTTTTTTACTTTGTTATTACAAGAATCTACAGTGCCCTCTAAGGTCTAGGATGCAGTCTGTGGTAATTGGCTAATTGCCTTCTGCACTTATTGTGGCACACTGCTAGTTAGATGGTCGAGAACTTGTTTTGCATACAGTAAGTAACTTGTCAGTTCAATTCCACACACACACACACAAAAAAATATATTATATGTTGGTCTGAGTGATCAACAAAGTTACAGAAAAGCGATTCCAAATTGGTGGGCTATGTTTTATTATTATATATAGTGAACAGGTAAGCCCTCCGCTTTCCCAAAAATTATAGTTTGGTTGTCAAGGTTCTTGACTACCTCAAGAGTATTGTGTCATATATTTACAGATAGGACACCATGTAGTTTCAGTAGTGCTCGTTGTAGCCATTATATGCAAATTTGCAACCAGATTTTTATTCAACCACTCCTTAAGTGCTGAACATGGTCCACCATCCTCTTCATTATTTACCTGAAAAAGTGTGGATCCATGCTTTACCTTTATCTGTCAATCAACTTGAAACTTGGATAATAAATGGTAAATTTCTCCTTTTCTGTTTTCTTGGCAGATATTCGCCTTTGGGACATTGCTGCAAGGTACTGCTATTTATTGAGGATTACCACATTCCTTTTCCTCAATTGGTTCTTGGATTTTTACCATAATATTCCATAATCCATATCATATATAAAAAATATTCCATAATCCATAACATATATTTGTAAATTTTTTTTTACAACAATTTCAACAGGAAGACAGTTTGCCAGTTCCCTGGACACCAGGGTGCTGTAAGAGGTTTAACAACATCAACAGATGGTGATCTTCTTGTATCATGTGGCGTTGACTGCACGTAAGTTAATTGTTGATATAACTTTCTTTGTCTTTAAGACAGTATTCTGGATTTCCATGTGTCAAGTTGCTTTATATCTATAAAGTATAAACAATATGTAGCAGTAACACATCTTATGAACTTACATACAGCCAATGTCAACTTGTTGTAGGCATGACTGGTGAGGTTAGGGATAATAATTTTTAGCATTGCCTGTTGGCCTATTTGGAGTGGTTTTGTAGATGTGCCTAAGAACCATCTGTACTATTTAGACTGTGTAGCCTTCCAGGGTTTATACAGATTATGCATATGCTGTTTAAAACACAGTTAATTGTATGAAACTATAGTTTTTTTGAGGTGTAAAATAAAGCAGTTCTGTTATTTCTGTATTATATGTGTTACTACTATTACCATACACTTGCACTCTCATTGGTTGCAGTGTTCGGCTCTGGAAAGTTCCAATGCTTAAAATGGTGGACACTAGCGACCATACTGGAGATAATTCCCAGGCATGCACTGGATAGACACATCTATTTCATTTGACTCTAATTCTGTTTCTGACTTGTTCAGTTCACCAATTTTGCAGCCATCAGCAGTCTACACCTGGAAGCATGCATTCTGGTAAGGACATTTTTTTGTCATACTTTAGCCCTCTTGTTTTTATCTGCAGAAATTGAAATAATAATCTTTGTCCTCATAACTTTTAGGGGTGCCGACCACCAGTGGGATGGTAATCTTTTTGCAACTGTTGGTGCTCAAGTTGATATATGGGATCCTGACAGGTATATATCATTCATTTCTAGCAATTTCAATTTTGTTTCTATGTTTTACCAGCATCCAAAGTCATTTTATCTGCACAGGTCAGAGCCAATAAATAGCTTTGAGTGGGGTAAAGATACGGTTCTTTCTGTGCGATTTGATCCCGGAGATTGTAATATTTTGATTACATCGGGCAGGTAAGTTTGCTATTTTGTCCACAAAATTTGATATGTTTCTGTTTTGCTATGGTTTTGTTAAGGCCAGTGCACCACACAATAACTTAAATGAATGGAATTTACATTTTACATTTTAGGTAACCTTGATGTCATTTCATGGTGTCATTGTTATCATAGTTGTGAAGGACCCAAAATCTCTGTAACCCCCCCCCCCCCCACCCACCCACCACACACACACACAAAAAAAAAAAAATCACTCTAGTTGGCTTATGTAGTGGTATCAGCAAGAGGGTTAGATATCTTTGTTTCTTTTATGCATTAGGATGGTCTTTCAAATTACCCATTTATGATCAAGCTAGTTTGGCTACTCCCTACAGTTTGCAAATACTTGATCTTTTTATCTTCTACTAAAAATACCTTTAACCAATGAATATCTTACCAAATTATGGTTCTTTGATAGTACTTCTCAAGACAACTCACTGGATTCCTGATTAAATACTTTATAAGTTATTTGCAATAAGAGTTTTAAAGTTGACTCAAACCTTGTCCATAGTGTGAAATCAAATATTTGCAAACTGGAGGAAGTACATGAGTTCTAAACTGTATTCACTCTGTCAGTCATCTCACTGAGGGAGCAAATTGTTGGTTTGGCTGTGGTCACTATAGAAAGCTTAATGATATTTTTATATCAATCCTGGAGATCAGGACATATGTAACATCTCAATGAGAAGAATGCTGTAAGGATTGCTGACTTTTGTGGTCTCATATTTCCAGTGATCGGAGTCTAACACTCTATGACCTGCGCATGTCATCTCCAGCTAGAAAACTAATAATGAAGGTCAGTTTTGATTCTCATCTTTGGAATCTTGATAAATGTATTTTCTTCTAGCTTTTATTTTTGTACCTACTGAATTGTATACACTGCATGCTTTGATTATGCAGACAAGGTGCAATTCAGTATGCTGGAACCCCAGAGAGCCCATGAACTTCACTGCTGTAAGATTGAAATTTATTTTTATTGTTTACTTAAGCTGTCACATAATTCTGACTATCATATTTATAAATATTTGTTAAGTCTGCAACTCCAGTGTTCAGAAACTGATGTTATGTTCCCTTTTGTCGCTAGGCAAATGAAGACACAAACTGTTATTCCTTTGATGCTAGAAGGCTGGGACGAAGCCAAACTTGTTCACAAAGGCCATGTTTCAGCAGTGTAAGTGTATTTTTCTGCAAAATTACCTTTCGTGCTATTTATTTAGCAGGTGTGGCTGTAAAGATTTATTATTTATATATTTCTTATCAATAAGAAGAGCATATAAATATTGAGGAAAGTTAAAAGAACTTGCTGGCATATATCTCTTTTCAATTTGAAGAACATTGGAAGAAATCATAGGGTACAAAGAGAAAATAGAAACTGGATTTGTCACTTATTCTGTGGTGGGGTTGCTCCATTGTCATACAGTTGATTTAGTAATCAACATGATTTAAATAACTTTTTGAAGTTGCATTAACATACAGAAATCATTTCATGAGGGTTTTTTTTTTTTTTTTTTTTCATGAACATTTCATCTGTATCTGTACCTATGACATTAGTAGTGTACATCTTTAGTTTACTCTAATTTGCAGGTCATCTAACATGAATTTGGGTTTTCAGGATGGATATTGACTACTCTCCAACAGGGCGTGAATTTGTTACTGGTTCCTATGATAGAACAGTATGTCTACTCCTAAAGAACTTACAGTGAGTTCATACTCTGGGTTATTTATTCAGTGATGTATATATAATACATTTTGCAGGTAAGGATTTTTAATTATCTTGGTGATCACAGCAGAGAAATTTACCACACGAAGAGGATGCAAAGGTTCTTTTATTTATCTTTACAATATTTGTCTGCCATCACCTTATGCTTAACTCCACTTGCTGCCTCTTATCTTTTTTTCTTCTTGGAGACCAATTAACCCTCAAAATCTCTATGCTGTTAAAATGAGTGGATTGTTTATTGGGAGGTCCATCTAGCATCTATGTTGATATAGCTCTCTAAATGGGGCATCGAGCATTCTATAACTAAATTTTTGTTTTCTATATAGTTTCAGGAAGTAGTTCCGTATGAATGCATTCAGATTTAGTTTTATGCATTTTTTCTAAAAGATAATTTCCTGCTATTTACCACAGATATTATTGTAAGATTCTAATCAGTTTACCATATTACTTTGAAGGGTGTTTTGTGTGAAGTACACCTACGACGGGACCTATCTAGTCTCTGGCAGTGGGATACAAATCCTGTGGAAGTCTTAGAACAACTTGGAGTAGTAAGTTTTTTAAATACCACTAGTGTTTTCAAGTTGCTGTTGTGTTTTGGCATGCTTGTTGCCTGCTGGTGTTCAGACTCATACTGAAAAGCTTTTTTTGGACAAGTATACAGGCCTTGGTCTCCTCACTGTGGATTGGATGCTCCATGACCTGGCAGTATTGCAATGGCCAACTTTATATTCCCTAATTTTTCACATAGCACCTGGATTATTATAGGTGGTCTTTAATATGTATTTTCATATCCATTATGGGATGCAGGCAGGTTGGAGACCATCTTTTGGATAAAAAGAAAGTTATGGCCTATGCAACCGTGCACAGCCAAGTTCTTAAAATAGTTTTCAACTCATCAACTAATCAAACTCTTAAGGGAAAAAGAGAACACCAAAAAAAGAGAAAAGGAAAATCAAAAGCAAATTCTTTGTACAGACCATTTGACCCTTGTATAGTTATCTTCCTATACCCTTATTGACAAGAGCCACACATAGTGAACTATATCATCTTAGTGGGATTTGAACAGTGAATCTGTGTAAACTCATGATCATGTTTGGTCATTGACAGTTGAACATGTGTTTGCATTGCAATTTAGCATTCTGAATGGTCTTGTCTACATGAGGTTATAGTTTTTGTTATTCTGTTTTTATTATCTTTTTTTGCATATCTGTTTCATTAACTTGAATGATTGAATCTGTGTAAACTCATGATGGTTGCACTTGTTGTTTTGTTATACCGTTTTGTATCTGTCATTAAAATGATACCTATCCTGGAAAATGACTACTATTTATCATTGATGCTTTAGGATTTTGTTGTTAGTTTATAGGCAGTAATTGTCATCAGTTGTACTCCTGACCATTAATGGAAGAGTTTCTGAACGTTTTGCTGTTGTTGTTGTATGCGACTGAACAAATCTCCTGCAGCTTCTTCCACGGGAGCGCAAAAAGCAAGAGTACCAGGATGCTCTGAAGGAGCGGTACAAGCATCTCCCAGAAGTCAAGCGGATTGTGAGGTAAGCTAGTAATTGATGAGCTAGCGTCTCTTCTTTACCGTTAGTTAGTCAAATAAAAAGTTCCATCATATATGCATGGTTTTTTTGTTAATTATTACAGGCATAGACACCTGCCAAAGCCAATCTACAAGGCAGCCAACCTGCGACGGACGATGATCGAAGCTGAAAACCGCAAAAAGAGGAAAGAAGGCGAAAGCACAGTGCTGCGGGGAGCATGGCTGTGCAGCCCTTCAGGAAGCGAAGAATCATCAAAGAAGTTGAGTAGGCATGGAGTTTGCAGCATGGTCGTGGGAGTTTGTTTTGTTCACAGCGTTGTTGAGATGATGCATGTTTGGCGTTGAGAGTAGAGTTCTAGCTAGTAATTTGCACCCCTAAATATATGTGTTGTAGCAATGACTTGGTTTGAGTTATTATTATTTAAAATTGAAAATCAACTATTTTGTTGAGCCATGCGTTACAAGATGTTTGCAACCGTGACGTGAGCGATTCCGAACTGAAGGTGTAGGGCTTATTCTCAGGGAAACTGACGCCTGTAAATAATTGGCCATTCAGTTTCAGTGAAGTGGACTAGTGGAGAGACACGGGCATCATCAACAGCAAATAAAGCTGGTCCAGCGATATGCCTGTCGCCAAGTACATTTTTGGTTTTGAATTGCTGGCTGTCACATGAAAATGGACATAATGATGAGATTCGTTCACATGAATCCAGCTTTATGATTATGAATTTTTATGCATGGACACACGCAGGCAAGGCACAATGTACAGTACACTATGTGCGTAAAGAAGCATGGTTATTATTGTTCATTATCAATATAATCCAATGTGTTGGTACATACATCTCGGTCGTCTCAGCAGTAGCATCATCAATAGCATACAACTTAACAGGCGCAACAAGGAATTAAGAAACCCTCAGATCGGATAAAGCTAGTCTGTGTGTTGTACGTGGCTCCATCTCAGTCACTAGTAGCTAGGTGGGGAGCTGATGGATCGATGAGGGCAAAAATACAAGGAAAAAAAAAAAGGGACGAGAGAATGAAATGAAGCAGTCTATACTACACATCCGTGCCCGAGCCAGCCGGACGGCCGGACGGAGTTATTACTATTGTACATGCATGTCGACGAGTGGTTGGGTTGATGCCGCCACGCCATCATCATCATCCGGTGGCGGTGGCGGTGGTGGCCGCCGGTGGGATTCTTGGTACGCCTTGCTTGTGGAGCTCGGACATGACGCTGTCGAGCGACGGCGGTTTGAGCCCCAGGGGAAGCGGCAGCCATGGCTTCACTAAAACATCTCCAATGGCTGCGTCGATGCTCTCCTTGGACTGCACCATTATTCAGTACAGTTAACACATAGTATAAAATAATAAAAGGCTTTAATTTGGATCCCAAAATTAATGTGCGCGGTAATATACTATATAATTACCGGGTGCGTGTCCAGGTCAAGCTGCAGTTCGGCGAGCTTGCTGCTTGGGGGCGGCGGCGGAGGTGGCGGCGGCGGAGGCACCATCGCCGGTCTGTACATGGGGTGTGGCACCATCCCCGGCACCGGAAACCTCGGCAGCTGCACGGACGGACGGACATCAATATCGTCATCAGTACATAATAATACACGAACATATATACAGGAATATTGATGCAGGAACGAAAGCAGAGTTCATTTTACATACCATGGCGGCCGGCGGTGGCACGCACGGCGTCCCTTGCGTCATTGCGGTTGCCTGTGGACCCCATTTCCTGGCCGCCTGCATCACACAGATGGGATGCATGCAAGGAACAAGACAAGGGTAAATAATCAATCACAGTAAATAAAATTGCATAGTAACAGGAATTGAACAGAGCATAGTTACGCAGTGGACAAATTAAGCAAGCTGCCAAAAAAGCGCGAGTCACATGCATGCACTAGACTGCAAGTCTGCAAACAGCAAGGGATGGAGATGGAGCTGAGGTCCAGGGGAGCACGCACGTTGTAATGCTGGTGCCAGAACGCCGGGTCCACCGCCGGCGGGTGCGGGTGCGCCCACGGCGGCAGCGGCCGGGGCGGCGCCAGGTGCCGCGGCCACACGGGCAGCATCGGAGTCGGAGGCGCCGCCACCGCAGCAGCAGCGGCGGCGGCGGCTTCAGCGTGGGGCGGGTGGCCCCACACGTGCAGCGGCCGGCAGAAGGGCGGGGGCGCCGGCGGTGGGAACCCGATGGTCGTCGGCACCACCCATGGCCGGCTGCCGTGTGGTGCGTCCGTCCTCGGGGCTACGCCGCCGCCCGCCGCCGCCGCCGCGTACATGTGGCGCTTCTGCGCCCAGGTGGCGGCCTCGGCCTCCCGCGCCATCAGGTGCTTTCTGTGCGACCGATACTTCTGCAAATTTACCAACTCCGTCAGATGATCACCCTACGTGCATGCTATGCGAAATGAATAAGTCAGACAAATTCTTTCTTTCTGTCCATATATACTAACTTTCTGTTTTTAAATTGTACCACTAGTTCATTAGTATTATCTAATAAATAATCAGTTTATTACTGTCTGCTTTGGGAACTGTCAGTGATCGAAAAGGTTCTTATTCATGACCTCAATAGCGAAGACAGAAAGCCTAAAGCAGATGTTTCAAAATTTATGTTTTACTTGGTTCTTCTACTTTTTTACGGTGATCTGTTCGGTTTAACTATGAGCTGTGAAAAATGTTGTTGTCAGTTGTGATGATGTATGAAAAGTTGATGAGAGCAATATATATGTGTCTAGAGAAAGTATAATTTATTTGGGTGAAACAAGTATAAAACCAACCCGGCCCCTTCTCTATCTATCTCCTTTGGGAACAATTGTGAAACCAAAATTCTTGATTCATTTCCACCCATGCATCAAAAAAAAAAAAAGAAAGCATGAGTCCAGGAATTTCAAAATTTATGTTTCACTTGGTTGGCTTTCATACATGTTTTGAGAGACAACAAGATGGTGCCAATTTTCCAAAACTAACACAGCCGCCTTAACATTCTAAAATGCCACTTTTCACAAATTATGGCTACATACTCATTTGAAGACAATGAATGAGTAAAAACATCCATGCCTCTACATCATGGCTACATACTCATGGAACATCACATACATACAAGAGGATAACATGTATGTGAGAGACAACAAGATGGTGCCAAAACTCTTGGTACGACTATTATTATTGCAGCTCGATCTCGTTGGCATATAACATGCCATCCTGCCAGTAGACACAAAGTACCACTCATTTGAAAACAGATCGATCGAGTTGGGCAAGCATCCATGCAAACGTTTTACTCATCAGTGTGTTGTGTTGAGTACTCATCTAGCTATCTTTTTGCCCCCGTTTTGTACAACAATGCCAGGCATGTGTGTTGCACCCATCATGAATGCATGGGCATGAGGCTAGATGTTAATTAGTACTACTTATATAGAGCAGCCAACAACAATGAGTTTCTTATAGTGCAAGTTAGTCCCATTTCTTATGATGTGTAGGAGAGAATAAGAACAACTCTCATCCCAGCAACAAAATGGACACAAATTCATAGGTAGTAGTGGGTTCAGTAGAGATATATGTAAGAATGAATACGAAAGAGAATAGAATCATAAAATAATAAAGAAAATTTTGTAGTTAAATAAAAGATTAACTATTGTATAGTTTGGCTCTTATAGCTT
This sequence comes from Hyparrhenia diplandra, assembly GCA_015847255.1. Lineage (NCBI taxonomy): Eukaryota > Viridiplantae > Streptophyta > Magnoliopsida > Poales > Poaceae > Hyparrhenia > Hyparrhenia diplandra. Next base: position 14,167 of record JADLZK010009513.1, read on the forward strand.
GAATTATATAGCCAAACACTTGGCTCTATTTGTAACTATGCTCAATTAACTGTATGATGGGCATATGTATGGGAAAGTCATGTGTGTTTGTGGTGCCTAGTCGGGAGGTGACAGAGCATGCGGTGTTTGGGACAGCAGAGCAGGCCCACAAGCAGCTAGTAGTGCCTGTACCGGTGCATCTCCTCTTTAATTTGCAGGGTTTCATAAGGAATATATGCAGTCCAATCCAGTCCAACAAGAAGGTAGCTATGCTGGACCGGACCATTGACAATTTCTCAGCCTGCAGCTGCAGTGCAGCGTATCTATCATGCACTGCTTTGCTTTAATCTGCTTTCCAAACCTTTGTTTTGTTGCGTCTGCACCGTACCTGCTGCTGCAATATAATGCATGCCCACAACCTAAATATGCTTTCACTTTTACCAGCTCAGATCTTTTTGGCAGCTAGAGAGGTAAAATATGGAATGGATTCACATGACCAATAGTTGCCAATATAATGCAAACCCCGGCCAGAACAAAGAAGATTCACATGATGCCTATAGTACGTGTACTGCAATGGTACTAGCACTGGCATATGGGCAATGCACCATATGTGTCCCCCTAGTCCCCAGATCTGGTACGGCTGTGTCCCATATTACTACTGTACGTACGTATATCTATGTCCTAATAGTAATTATATACGTATATCTATATCCCTAATAGCAGTAATATTTTACTTCCCACAATATAATAAATGTCGATCCTCACCACATCGATTTCTTAATTTCCCGTCCATGCATTAATTACATGGACTCGAGACCGAAGTATCGTCCACGATCCTATACTAGAACAAACCACGTGATTGCAAGTAGTCGTCCATATATATGTGACCATACAATATATAATTGCATGTTCTGTATATATAATAAGTTGGTGGAGTAGCTATATATTATTGTCGTATGTTGACCCTAGCTCTTTGAGATATATAGACGAGCTAGATATATATACCTGGAGGTGGCTGGCAATGTTGTGTCTTGTGAGGCAGTCCATGCCCATGATCTCGAGGATCCGGGACGGCACGGCCTTGTCGATGCCCAGCTGCTCCACCGCCTGCACGAACCTCCGGTGCAGCTCCGGCGTCCAGTCCACCTGATAATATATAATATTGTAATTAATTATATTACCAGGCATAGATGTGCTATTTATGTCGTCATCAGAGATAGATCGATCAAGCTAGTTGTCTAGTTCTCCATCCATCACAAATTGTAACTCATCCATTAGAATCTTGAAGAGTCAAAACATTTCAAGTTTGATCAAATTTATAAGATAATGACATTTAGAATATGCCGACTATGTATCACTGATCTCACAAATTCAGTCAACAAATCTTTGTAATTCTCTCTATGATTTTGGTCAAGCTTAAAATATTTTGACTCTCCAAGATTCTTAGAATGACTTAGTGGATCGATGGAGTACGTTACACGTAATATATGATAACAAAGATGATAAAATGTAAATTACCGAAAGGAGCAACTTTTAACTAACTAAAAAGCTAGAAAAGGCATGCATGGATAGGTCGGATCTTTTTACATGAAATCCAAGTAGAGACACGACATGCATGCTAGTTGCTAGTACTATACGCAAAAAGGGGTGGGGTTGAAAAAAGAGCCACATCGTACGTAGGTCGAGCAGCTGCTGGCAGGCGTGTAAGTGGTAAATGTGAATAATAGAAGCACTTACTAGTTAGAGTTTATTCTGGGCTGGGGTGCATATAATGCATGCATATGGCAGTTGCAGCTAGTAGGGTTGAGGACAAGATGGACTCTGTTCGACTTGTACCCGGAAGAGGGCGAAAAGATGATAACACTGTCACTTGCACAGCTCCTGCTGCTGCTGCTGCTGCTGTTTGCTCTAGGCTATGTAGGATCGATCTAGCAAGAGCCCACCCGGCCACTGTTTCTTCTTGTTGCTAGTATGCTCTTCACGTACACCAATGCTTGGGAGATCCCGTGACTTCTCTCTCACTGTCTCTGTTTCATTTCATGGCTCCATATCCATCCCTGCCAAGATCGATCGATCGATCGATCTAATCTTTCTATCCATCCGTGCCCGACCGATCGCAAAAAGGGAGCCTACGTACACGGGGATTCCCATGGTTCTATTCATTGCCGCCATTGCTCCATCTGCCCTCCCTTTCCCTCTCCCTGCAGGGTGGTGTACATGGTGTCTGTGCGTGTAAACGGTAAACCCCATGGCCTCCATGAGAGAGAGAGAGAGAGAGAGAGAGAGAGAGAGAGAGAGAGAGAGCACAAAATAAAAAGAGGTGAGCCAAGCAATGGGTCTCTGACTCTCTCTACCCTTAATTTCCGTGTTGTTATTATTGCCTGTGGGATCTGCAGGCCACACGTAGCACAAGATCCCCGCAGCTCTAGTCCATGTTCATGCAGCTGCTGGGGGCGCCGTAACGAGCTGCTGAGATCTCCTCTGCTCTATCTGCCACCGCACCGCCTCCATCGGTCATCGATTCGTCGTGGAGTAGCAGGTCGATCAGCGGACGACTTAATTTTTGAAAGACGAGCTACCGTCGCGTCAGCAGATCTGATTGTTCATTTCCTTGTTGGTCTCTCAGTATATATGATAGCTCCTTATTTAGGTGTGGTGACAAAATTAAAATTACTACCAAACTGATCCTATATATCGATCCCCCATAATAAGCTATCGATCGATCGATTATTCAGTTCAGACTGTAAGTGATAGATAGAGATGTGCATGCTCAACAAAACCATGCTATATATGCTAGGGCAAGCAATAAGCTAATTAAGCTAAGTTAGTACGTATCTTTACCTTGCGTTTGCCGTGCGAGTTCTTGGCCTTCTTCTTGCTGTGGCCCTCTGCCGACGACTTGGTGTCAGACACGGCGGCCCCGGCAGAAGAAGAATTCTCCTCCTCCGTCGTCTGCTTGCTGGCGGCCACATGTTTGTCATCACCCAATAATGTTTGCTCCTCCTCCAACAACCGCTTCTCATCTTGTTCTTGTGTCGTCACCACCGCTAGGTGATGTTGCTTCACGTCGTCGTCCTCCGGCGCCTTGTTGTTGTCCGCCTGCGCCTCGTCATCGATGTGGACTGCGGCCGGGCTCTCCGTGCCCAGCAGCTGCAGGTCGTCCGGCTCCGGCGGCGGCGGGGTGGACGAGAACTCGGCGAGGAGCTCGGTGGGGTCGACCTCGAGGTCGGGGAGGATGTCCCCGTCGGCGTCGAAGAAGGGCACGTCGCAGCTGAAGTCGATGTAGTCCAGCAGGTTGTCGTCCACGTCCACCATGGCGAAGCCGTCGCAGCAGTCGGAGGACGTCGGGAACACCACATGGTGGTCGCCGACGAAGCCGCCGCAGTGCTGATCCGCCTTGCTGCTGCTGCTAGGGCTCCGCAGCGTCGATACCCCAAGCATGGACGATATACCCTAGCTAGTCTCTCTCTCTGGATATATATGATGCCTAGTACGTATTAGGTAGCTAGACTAATAATAAATCAGCAAGTAGCTAAGCTAGCTGCTTGATCTAGCTCTCGATCTGGCGGCTGCCCAATATAATAAGCTACCTCTCCATCCCGGCCTACAGATAGATCGATTCGCCTACTATATGTATAGAAGAAAGAAGATGGGATTGACAGAGAATTAGCTAGAGAAATTAAGGATGAATGGATATATAGATCAGTTGGGATAGATGTCGAGAACGAATTAAGCAGCCAGCGACGACGACGGACGCCGATGGAGATCTCGCTCTCTATAATAGAAATGGATAAGAAGAAGAAGGAAAGGTAGCTGTATTATATTAGGTAGCTGCTGCAGGTGGAACGAACGAGCTGAGAGGGGAAAAGAGGAGCGTTGCGCCGCAACCGCAAGGGGAAGAGAGGCGAGGAAGAAGATGAGAGCAATGGACGGCCGGACGGATCGACTAGTAGCAAAGCCAACAGCTACAAGACTAGTTTGGTGCGTGGTGATTTTGGAGTATTAGGGCCTTCCCTCTTGGACTGGACAGCAGGATGCATGTCCACCACAAAAACCTCCCTCCTCTTGCTTGCTTGCTCTCATCAGCTCACAGATCATCTCTCTCTCTCTCTCTCCCCCACTTGCTTTATAGGGCTTGGTTGGGTCTGGCCGTCTCTCTCTCTCTCTCGTGCAGCAGCCAGTGGTATCGCCAGGCAGCCAGCCAACGGCCGTCTCTTTCGATCGTGTCGCTGTGTGTGTACACATTATTATTGCATTGTACACCCACCCTACAGTACCGACGACTGCAAGTGCATATGGCAGCATGGCTCCGCAGCGTTTATCTAACTCTCTCTGTACCGTATCTCAGTGCCTCCCCTCTCTCTGCCGGCCGCCTCTCAATTTGACCATGCCAACTTGTGCTAAGGCAGATATATATGGTATATAGCATACGTATGCTCCTGCATATCCTTTTGCATGCATATACAGTAATTTATATCTAACTATTCCGCAATTTGTGTTATTAAATTGTAGGTTGTTCTGGGCTTTTTTATGACACATGCTGGTTTTTATTATGCATCTAGATATACATTTGTCCAGATATATAGAAAAAGTTATGTCTAGAAAAAAAAACAAAACAACTTAGACCATCTCTAGTAATACTACCTAAAACACACTACCTATTTCTCCATTTGGGTAGCCACATATTCTCATACTACCTAAATTTTGCTCTAGCGGGCTACCCAAACACATTAAAATAGAGAATGACAAGCGGGTCTCATGTGTCATTCCCTCTTCGTCCTTCTTTGTAGTAGATGAAGTCCTCACCAGAGGAGAGGAGCATCGACGAGGCCAATGGAGGCCGAATTTGCCCTTGCTGCCATTGTGGAGTATCTGCTACAACCTCCATCGTCGAGGCCGGTGGAGGCACGACAGCTCGAGGGCGGCTTCACTATGGCGGGAAGGTGGCCACTGCCTCGTTGAGGAGGGGCAGTGGGACAGGGGAGGGATCGGGTTGCTCTTGGGAGGGAAGGCCACCGCACGTGCTAGGCAGCGGTATCGGGCTCCTGCATGCTCGATCCAGTGTCGAGTGGAAGGGAAATAAATTTAGTTGGTCTGCCTTGGCCCAATTAACGGGAATAGGTAGGGCGGGGGAGGATTTGGGTAGCCAAGAAATTTCGGCCAAGTACGTAGTATGCTGGAGTTGGTTTGTTTGCCCCTACTAGGTAGCAAAATTGGGGATGTGTACTGTGTTTAGGTAGTCTACTGGAGATGCTCTTACAATCTATACTTAACACTTATTTTCATGCCATCTGGGAGTTCCGTCCCCAGACTCATAGCACTGTTCTTAGAACAGTGACAGACCTCCATCGTCCGATCAAAGGCTCCCACCCCAGTGTCGTCCACGCGTCCACCCATCTCGGCCTCTCCCGATTCTTCTTATTCCCGTCGATGTCCTCACCCCGACCAGCCCTGACGCACGGGCCACATCCGGCGCCCTCCGCTTCTCCCAGCCTTTCTCCCTCGCGCCTCCCTAGTCTCCATGCCTCCAAGGTCTTCTCGACCTCTACCTCGCGCCCCTCTTCCTCACGCCCGATGGCGGCCCGCCCGACGGACCACGGGGGCGGCGGCGACGCCTAGGTGCCGGCTTCTAGAGGCCACCCTTGGAGCGGAGGCGCCGCTCCCGGCCGATGGCATCGCCTGCGGTGACCACCACTCCGCGCGTCGTGTGCCGCCACCGCTGCTACTCACGGTAGCACGACTTCCATCGCCGACGACCTGGCAGTGGGCCATAACGCCGAAGCCCTGCCTCATATGGTAAGCTCACGATCTCTCCTGGTCTCTTCCTCCGTAGTTTAGATGCATTCGGTTTCGTAGATAACTTCGTTAAACATAAGCAGACAACTGCTACTCTTGGTTGCAGAGGCCTTCTCATAATAATGCGGATTGGTACGCTTCTAACAACTAATAAATCAGCCGGAATTACTAAACTTCGATGCAAATTACAAAGCCCATTTGGTTTGTTACCTACAAGGTGGTTTGTTTCCTGTTTGTGCTCCCTATAGTGCCCTAAGTTCATGACCACTCTGATTAGCAAATAACTTAGATAAGATCTCTACAAACCTATACAATGTTTACTCCCCTCAACCGGATGCATTTACTGTTTACTCCCCTCACGCAAATTGTTTCATGCAGCTCTTTTTTAGGTAGTTACTTCGTGGAGTAATCTGTGCCATGTGACCCTGATACCTATGACATTTATCGGATACAAGATAATGTTTCAATGGTCTATCATACAGTAAAATAGCTAAGGGCTTATATAGATTGTTCTATGTGTTGGTTTATATTCATCGGCTACATAAATGGATAGCCACTGAATCTAGGTACCACAAACTACAAACAGTTTCCCTTTACTTTTCTATTTAGTTATATATTCCAAAATTCTATCAGCGCAAGCTCTTGAGGGTTTTTCTACTAGTTTATAATATAATGGTGGAAATATATTGTAGTATTTTAGAGTGACTATTGTATCTCTTTTAATAAAAAAATTTAGTGACTCTAGTATCTTCCCTTCCCATGTATTTTGAAACTCTAAAACCTAAGTGTTCAAATAAATTTTAATGGCCACCTAATATCTTAGTGTTTTCAAGCCTCCATGTTAATACTCGTAATTAAGAAGTGTTACGGAAAATAATTTAAAATCTTAAAAACTATTGAAAAAAAACTAGAGAAGTAAAGTGTTATCAAAACGGTAGATTGTATTAGCACAATAGCTATTGGCTTTAACAACACACACCTCTTCCGTTATTGTAAATAACATTATAATATATATGGCCCCTAATCTATATTTGTTATAAAGCTTATTCACACTATAAGTTTTATCTCAAAATGCAAGATATCCACGTCATCTTCTACTAATATATATCCACATCATGCCACTAGCTTTCAACCTCTTAATGCAAGCTATCCACACCATCTCTACTTAATTTCATTCCAAAATCTTTTGCAATCTCTGCATCAACGTGTGGAGTAACTTCTAATTTACATATAAATTATATACCCACCTCTATCATATAAAAGAATGTAAAATAGCCCCCTCAATCTAAATATAAATTACCCAAATATACCATTATCAAAGAAATAACTTTCGAATTAGTAAAAGTGATGGTCAATTTTCAGTTATCACCTATCACTACTTAATAGTATAAAAAGTGGTAGAAAAAATGTTCCTCAAGGAGTATGAAGCTTTAGACATTAAATATGAGTCTGGTCGCCCGCTTCCATGAAAAAAAAGCTAGAATGAACACTATTGTAGCACAGGTGAAAAGTATTTGGAATATGGAAGAAATAAAAGCTAGGAAGTGGTCCAGAGAGAGAAATAGTATGGAAGGGGATAGAAATACAACCTACTTTCAGAAAGTAACAAATTAATTAAAGAACCAAAAGAGAATAATTTTTTTGTTTGGAAAGTAATGAAGGTTTGTTGGAGGATAACTAATTGATAATGTTGGACCATGCTATTGATTTTTATAGAAAACATGTTTGGTCTAGAGGAGAACTTTGAAATTAAATGATAACCTTTGGGAAGAAGAGGATAAATCGACCGGTAGTGAGAATGAGCTTTTGGAAGCTCCTTTTACCGAGGAGGAAATTAAATTAGTTGTTTTTGACTCCTATGCTGAGGGAGCCACGGGAACATGTGATTATTATTAAGGGAGACTTAATCAACTTTGTAAGAGATTTCAAAGATCGTAAGTTGAACTTGGATATAGGCATAATTATGTTTATTCCAAAGGAACCTGGGGCTAAACACCTCAAGAAGTTTAATTAGACCATGCATTAGTCTTATGAACTACGACTTAATTAAATATCCTTGTCAAGGCCTTGAATAATAGACTTATCAAAGTAACTAAAAGATTAATCTCTCCAAATTAGACAATCTTCATAAAAGTCAAATTTATGGTGATGACGACGGGGTCTTTTTCTGCGATTAGCATGCTGCATGCACTGCACACTGAGTTGACCTAAAATTACCCTTACGGCCCTGCTTGGAATGCGCCTCGGAAGTTGAAGATATATAGCTTCAAAATAAGGAGAGATAGTGATGAGAGCACAAAAAATACCATGGTTTCTAGCTTTGCATGTATTGTTGTAAGAAACATAGCACGTGGTGATAGATGGAGCACACGCAGCAGTTGAGTCGATCGATCGGGACCCCTGCTAGGACGAGGATGAGGATGAGCTAGCTACTACACCTTAATTTCTTCCCTCTAGCACTTTACGTATATGTATTATATATACGACGACGTGTAACAAGGAAGAACTATATACATTGGTCAATGTAGAGGTTAGAATATTAGTATATTCTCTTTTCTAAAAATACGACGACGTACGAACGGGGTTCACTGCATGCATAATGCAAGTAACATACGGAGTATATTCCAAGTGCTAGTGTTCTCCTCCCTGCTGTTGTTGTGTAACAGAAGCCACATGCATGCATGTACACAGCAGATTTGTATATGTATATCCGGCGCGCGGAGGGGGGCGGCATATGTATAGATCGATGCACATGTGTCAATAATGTTATTAATTACTTAATTTGCAATTTTAATTTGGAGTTATCTGATGCGCGCGCTTATCACTACGGGAAAATCATGCTTTGCTGAGCGCATCGGGCTATCGGGCGGTCGGCAAAGGCCGAGCGTAATTTTGGCAAAGATCAACCGTCGGCAAACAATGGTTCGTCGAGAGTGCGACCCTCAGCAAAGAACGACGCTCACGGCAACAAGCCTCCGAGCGCTCGGCAAAGAGCTGACCCTCGGCAGATGTTCGGCGCCGTTCATGCAACAAAGAGTTTATTTTTCCTTTCGCTACACCTAGTTATATACACTTCCTCTGTCCAAGAAAAAAAATGAATTCTCATACAATCTGTTATGTTTAAGTAACTTAAGTACGACCAACTATAGATATCAATATATACTTATGATACAATAATATATACTTATCGATAGAAAAAGTATCAATATATACTTATGACATTTTTTTTGCGAAACAATATATACTTATGACATTAAATAAATGCATTTTGTAAAAATTGATTTGGAGCTATAATATTGGGTCAAACGCGAACCACTTTAACTAGCATACAAACTCGTAATTGCAATTTTTTTAAAGATAGAGAGAGTATCATTTCAGAATGGAAATAAATAGACCCAAAGACAAAGATGGGCGTGTGGCCAATGCATGCATGTTTATATATCAGCATCTGATCTAGCGCCAAGGTGGGTCGGCCGATATGATCCATGCTCTAGCTATCACATCAACGTGGTACATACACATCAATGTATTGGTCCCTTTATAAACTTTAAAGCGAGGCCACAAGTGTGTATATATATCTCTTGGTCGGTCTCGGTGTGGCAAATGACTCAACATTGAGGTATACAGCTAGGTATAGAAGCCACCATATCATAACTTTTTTAAAAAAATGTCATTTCCCGAAATCTCAAATGCAATATCACTACTGTATAACACAATTGTAGGGACGGCTCCCGGCCTCTGTAAGGGCGGTTGTCGCCCCTACCACGGGGGCTGGCCAAACTGCCTTACAAATACCATTTGTAGGGGTGATGGGTGATTGAGTCGTCCTACAAATCATTTTTAGATTTCATTTTTCAAAATTTAAAAGGAAATAGCAAAAGGTTTTTTTCATCCGAGGAGGCCCCACCGGTCAGCAAACGAGAGAAGGGGTAGGGCCGGCCGGCCGGCAGACTGGAGAGCGATGTAGTAGATACCATCATAGCTGAATCACTGGAGAGTGGAGAGACGTCTCTCGATCGACTGTCCACACCATGCATGTCCATCCAATGTTTTTTTTTTTTTTTTTTTTGAGGAATTTCGGGGGGATCAAAACGATCCCACCTACTTTCATTTCACAGATCCCGGCAAGCCGGTGGTGAAAGGGTGCAGGGCACCAATACAAACGCGCCCACTTGAAGGGCAGAAGTACATGAGGGGGAGAGAGAAAGATTATAACATCACGACACATAACAACAACACCATACAACAAAGGGTAAACCTAGACTAAGCCGAAAGTCATTAATCGAACGCCGATTTTGCGCCACCGCCGAACAACATACTCGCCGGTTTCACCATGGCCCTTGTGCCCTGCACCACTTCTCGTAGCTACGCCGCGCCACTGCCGCTCTCCCTCATAGGAGCGAAAGCGAGAGAGACCAATAGTGGAATGGGGACTAAAAGTGGTGACGAACTTCATGAGACCAAAGATCATTTGGACACGGCGACCTCCCTTCAAGTTGATGGGGACATCCTTCGACACATCCGGGCCCACGTATCACCATCCAACGCCGTCCAAGGGAAGGAAACCTTGGAGGGAATGGGCTTGGCCCGGTGGAAACTCCACCCGGCATTTGATTTTTGCCACCACCAAGGAGAGCACCGACGAAGCGAGGCGCCAGAGGTGGACACTTCGTCAGGCGACGAACGGCCGGCGACCAAGGCCGGTCTCACCCAAACACACCGGGAGAGCAAACAAGTAGGATAGGAGAGGATAGAGAGAGCTCAAAGTGACGACAAGGACAAAGGAGACCGCCGGAAAAAGACGCCTTCAACAAGGAGCGCGACATCCGAGATGCCACCGTCTTAGGTCGGGACGGGGAGAGGACTCGCTCAAGGACACAGCCCGATAGCGAGAATCTTCGATGACGCCTCCAAGGGGGCATGACGCCTGGTGCGCCATCGTCGTCGTTCGGCTCAAAGCGAGAAAGGCTTTCGCCCGATTCTATACCAACCCGGCACGCGCGGATTTGGCCGGCCACCACCACCGGTCGCATCCACGACACACAACGGCGAATCCCGCGACATGCTGTCCCAAGGGGGCCGAAGGCTCGGCGACGCCTCAAGGAGGTGGATGACGCGGAGAATGTGCCATCGCCGCCGGTCGGGCGAAACCGGGACGGGGTTTCACCCGACCATGCGGTCCGCAGGAAGTGCTGCTCACCGTCGTGCATCCGTCACCACGCAGCCCACGAACTCGATAGGGAGGAAGAGAGGACACGTAGGCGAGGCCATGCCGCCATGGAAGAGGACGTCTAGATCTGCTCGCGGCACGTCTTTCGGTCGAGCTCGTTAGCGAGCGGTGGGCTTCGCGCTGCGGGAAGCCGGTTTCCGCGGGAAGCGGTGGCCATGTCCTCGGCCGCGCGCGGCGAGCAAGCCCCGGCCCCCTGGCGACCGCTGGCCCGTGTTGCCCACCGCGCGCAGAGCAAACCCTCACGGCGCCGGATCCGGGCGGGGGCACCGGATCCGAGCTCCTGTCGCGCGCGACGCCCTCCCGCCTGGCCCCAGCGCGCTCGCCGCCCGCCGGGAGGACAGCCGGAGTGACCGCCGCCGCTGCAGTTTGGCCTCCACGCGCTAGATCCGGGGCGGGGGCCACCGTATCCATGCCCGGGGGCTCGGATCCGTCGCCCCATGCCCGCCGCCGGCCGTCCTAGCCGACCACCCTTTGTCACCATGAAACGGAGCTCCCGGGAGGAGGAAGGAGAGGGGAAATGGCGTCTTTGCGAGCTGCGGCGGACACCTTTGGCGCGCGTGGCCCCCCCCAGCGCGCTGAAGAACGGCGGAGGCGGCCGGAAAGCGCCCGGCGGTGGCCTTCTGGCGGGTGGTGGCGAGTCGCCCGAGTCGCCCTGTGCGGGACGACGCGAGGGCCGGGGTTCCTGTTGTCAATAATTCCAACTCCAACGTTGTAGTTAGCAACTTGGCACGGAGGGTTTCTTTTTATGTCCATCCAATGTGTCCTGATGTGTCGTGTGGTACACCGTACCGTGTCTCCTCCGGCCTGTACTACTGCTGTTCTTTCTCTGCTACCTCCGTTCTCTCGGCTTTATTTCTTCCCCCTGATGATGGCCATGATGATACTATCATATTAACATCAGTTAATTTGCGAACCCGTTCACCCAGGTTCAGCCCGGTTTTGCATGGCTTGCATGGCGGTTTTGCATGGATACTATAGCGATCTTGGCGTCAACGATGACATCAGCACTTTTTTGTAATTTGCGAATTGATATCTTTTTTTTGAGCTCCAAATATCGTCTCGACGAGCTCTTTGCAATGGTGTACTCCGTTTTGTTATTTGAGATAGTTTTATTTCTATAAAATTAAATATTTCTATAAAACAAGTGATATATTATTCTCAGTTGTTTTATAGAAATATTTAATTTTACAAATTGTACGAAAGTGATATTTTAATTTATTCTCACTTGCAATTTGATATATATGTGGTCACGATTTGGTTCGGATATATATGCATGCATCGGCGGTGGAAGCCTCCACAACATGTTCATGCTCCAACGGTGGATTCCTGTGAAATTGAATCAGTATTTCTATTAGCCCAACATCTAGTGATTCCTGTGTTCCAAACGTATAAAAAATTTACATTCTTGTTTTTTGGATTCTGTAGTTTTTCACTTTTCACTCTATTCCATTTCTACATATTTTTCGATTCCTCGTTTTTGTAATCCTTCGTTCCAAACAAGGTCTAAGGAAAGCCCCTCTCTTCGATATTTTTACGGATTTCGTCACTTAATATAAGAAAATGCATACATGTTTTTTTTTTGCGTCAAAGAAAATTTCATTGATACTAAATCAAGTTACATCCTCTCATTACAAAAATAAACCAAAATACTCCAACTCCATTGATGGGAGACAAGAAACCTTGAAAAAACCATAAATTCCACCATCTAGGATCATCATCCCAAATGGATATATCATTTAACGCAAGCTCGATCCGAGCGAGCGGGGCCATCTCACCATCCACCATCGTCATCCTCATATCCATCATTTTTGCAAAAGAGGAGTAAATTGCTAAAACTCCACACGCAAACATGATGAAATTGGTGCCGCCGATTCGTCATCGACCTCATCACCGACACCTTCACCGGATTTGTCATGGGAGAACACAAGTCCAACCGACATCTAAATAGATATCGTTGGAAAACTAATTCTCACTAGCCCCCGCCATGGCCGCATAGAACCACATCGAGACAAAGGAAGGGCTGGAGTACCTTATTCTCCATCAATGGCGATATCTTCGTCTTGCCATCACCATTGAGGAACGACATGCTACATCGCTCCATCGATGATCTTGACGACGACATATGCCATAGCCAACTCTTCGATTAGATCTCCGGAGAAACCTTAAAGACTCAATCTACTAGGAAAAAACTTATTAAAAACGATGGATCCTCACTCCCTTCAACCCCCCGCAATGCCGGAGGAGAAGGGAGGGGACCAAATGTGGTGGAAGAAGCGAGAGTAGGCGGCGGCGTGACCTTCTAAGGTTGAAAATGCATACACGTTGGTATTATATATTGGGCTTGAAAACACGAGGCACATGGTTCTCTTGTGTGGATGCACGCAGATGCAGAACTGAAAACAGGTAGCGCTAGCTATGTGATAAGCTTGTGTTGGTGCATGCATATGTTAGATCGTCGTTAGATCGTCGTCACTGGTAGCATGTACTATATATAGCGAGAAATTCAAAATCATGTTGCAGTCATAACAAAACAAAAAATTTGAAAAGTTTCACCGACATTTTGACACGGCCACCGTTATACCTGAATTCATTTGCAACGGGCCAGCCCGACACGGCCTGCTTGCAACCGACCCGGTAGGGCCTGTTTTAACAACAAGGCTAACAAATCCGCGTGTCACCGGACCGTGCCTCCATAGGCCACCGGGCCGGGCTGAAGAGCACGAGGCCCACTACCACATTGGGTCGGCCCGAGGCCCATTCCATGACAAGCTTAGAGAGAAAGAATGGGGAAGGGGACGCCGGCCGGGCAATCGCCGCCGCCGCCGCTCCCGTCGGACCCAACCGTCTCGCTCTCGCTCGAGTCAAATGATGAAGAGAAAAAGAGAGCGATTAATTAATTGTACTATGTCAGTCACGGTGCCGTAGCGTTGTCTACCGCTCCGCTCCATCGTCGTCTAGCACGCATGGTGCATGTCCAGTACAGTGTACCAGTAAGTGATCGGCGGTCATGACGACAACGGGGCGGGTCGTCTGCTTCATCCGTCCTTGCCTTCGATCTTTTCTGTCCTCATCACCATCCTGTGTTGGTCCCGTGTGGCTACTAGCTGAGTCATACCGTGTGACCTAGCTTGCCTAACCACAGCTCGTCCTCTGTAGCCCCGGCCAAACCACGCTTTTTGTCGCCCTCCACGTCCGCCACCGTACCTTACTACCATCCAAGAGTCTTCGCTTGAGATATGCCTCCACACAAAGGTCCTCTTTTAAAGCAAAATGTCACTCTGCAGGTCGAGTCTTTTCAAGGGGTTTATGTTTACAGAGAGGTGAGTGTACATGTACGTATATATGTGAACGATGTTTGTGTTTCAATTGCGTTTAAATTATTTTAACCGAACTATTTTAAAGTTTCACAAAAGTAGGATTTTTAGCATTTATGCCACCAATTATATGTATGTAAAATGTAATGATATTTTTGACAATATGAATATAGGTATTCCTCTTCCTTAACATTTATGCCACCAAATATGTAATTATCTAGCTAAAATCTAATTCCTTTTTTTTTTTTTTATAAACTTGTATCGGTCAAACTTAACATAGTTGACATAGGGAAAAACTAGAATGTCAAGTTTTTTAAGAAATAAAAACACTATTTCCTCTTCTGTCAACAAATACTCAAAATACTGTCTCAAAAAAAAAAAAAACAACAAATACTCAAACTAAAATAAATTACTCTCTCCGTTCCAAATATGAAAAAAAATAAATAAAGCGACTTATAATTTAGAACATAGGGAGCACTATGTTCGTAACTTCATTCACATTTTTGTTTTGTTCTTCCATGTCTGGCCCTAGTTTATACTAACTAATGATCACTAGTATAATGCCCGTGCTAACGCATACACGACTTTATTTAGGGGATGCACAAAAACAACCAAATGATGAAGTTAAGCTCATGCTACGGGAAAAACAAAAACAATATGTTTATTGAAGATGAAGTAAATAGTGATATTAATTAAGATTCATGCCTTCAAAATAAACTACTTATCAAATTTTCTGACCAAGTGCACAAAACATTGTTTTCTCACACCTGAAATCAATGGCATAAGCAAGATACAATTATATAGTTTAAAGAGATTAAACATGAAAAAACTTTCTTATAATATTTGTATTTACGAACAAAATTAACACCCAATGACGTGGAGGTAGCTCTACACTTTACACCCATTATTCAGTCAAGCCAATTGTTTTTTTTTTTTTTTTTGTTGACATAAAAATTGTTTGTGCGCGCTCTGGAATTGATCCATCCTTCGTTCTCATACTTGAGGCAACATAATACCACCTATATATTTCTTTTTGCCTAGCTTGGGCAGAATGCCGCTGGTTGGGGATCTCCCTGCTCATATCAACGTGAGCTCTGGCACCTCGTTGCTCATATATCTGGAGGAAAAAAAATAATAAAAAACAGAACTTGACACCTCATTGTAGCTTGAATACACAAGGTTAAAAAACTGTAAAATAAATGTTTTTCATACCCGAATTGGGTGAGAACAAAGATGACCTTCGAAATTGGGAGTTAACCCTTACATGCCTCAAGCCAGGCTGTACCAAAGATTTAGGAAGAAAAATAACTTGAAGCAGGTAAGTCATATTTTTTTTGAGGATAGGAAATATAAAATTACACAAGATGTCCATTAGCGCATTCATTCAACTGAACATAAACATACCATTTCATTACTATAGGATTAAAATAGAGATCCATAATTTACAATTTCCTTCGGCTGTACATGCCCTTTGAAGGGCATCTATCTAATCAAAGATGGGCAGGAAAGTAAAATTGAGGGGGAAAGGAAAACAAAACCAGTTGCTAATTCTCATATCATTTTGTAGAAAAGTAAAATTGAGGGGGAAAGGAAAACAAACCGGTTGTTGATTCCCATATCTTTGTGCCTGCTGTTGTCACTAACGCCGCAGGCTGGCATCCCACTTTTCCTCCCCTCACACTACAGAAATTGAACCCAGCGTAGCTGCATCAGCATGCTAGAAAAGAAGCATCAGAGAAATTAATGCACAATTGTAATAAAATCCCTAAACACGTTCCATTCAAATTCAACATTCAATTTACAGTAACAAATTATATTGATAAAATTTTGCTAACAGGACAAGGGTTCCACATGAGTTAAAAATCAACAAAACAATATTCGTGTAGAAGGAGACATAGAAAGGCCATCAATACCAAAGAGATCCTTTTTATCCTTTACCTATATCTTTAAGGGTATGGCTATGCTAAAAATATATTTAACACAGAGAAAAATAAATATTTAACACAGAGAATCACATTCTGACAAGAATCATTAATAAACTCAAAAAACATTTGAGTATTTAGCTTATGAGATCAGGATAGTCCACTTTACTGAATCAACATAACCGGCTGACGGACTGCTGACTGCTGCTTGATCCCATAGGGCACATCATGGGAGTGTAACTGATACTTTCCGTCTTCCCATGCATCAGCTTGACCATGCTCTCGTTTGTCACCTGCAAACGGCCCACAAATTTGTATTACAATTCACAATTATTACAACTAAACCATTAAAAAAAAAAACTGGATGTACTTGGTTAGCGAACGCACTTTGCTGTGCAACACATGATCAATCTGTTCGGTTTTTTCCTTCGCTGTGCTGGGCTCTGCAGAAGGATCAGAGGATTTTTGAGCAGGCATTGCCACTTAAGATTACCAACTATGGTCTTCCTTCAAATTAATAAATAGACTGAAAATCATAAAACATGTACTTTCCGTCTTCCCATGCATCAGCTTGACCATGCTCTCGTTTGTCACCTGCAAACGGCCAACAAATCTGTATTACAATTCACAATTATTACAACTAAAGCATTGAAGAAAAAAAACTTGATGTACTTGGTTATCGAACGCACTTCGCTGTGCAACACATGATCAGATAGCTATCATGCACATTCATCCTAAGAGTGGCGACGATTCTTGGAGCAGTAACACCTGAAAGCAGTGTGAGAAACCATGTGGTTCAGAGTCAAAAATTAAGTTTTTTAAGAAATAAAAACACTATTTCCTCTTCTGTCAACAAATACTCAAAATACTGTCAAAAAAAAAAAACAAATACTCAAACTAAAATAAAATTACTCTCTCCGTTCCAAATATGAACAAAAAAATAAATAAAGCGACTTATAATTTAGAACATAGGGAGCACTATGTTCGTAACTTCATTCACATTTTTGTTTTGTTCTTCCATGTCTGGCCCTAGTTTATACTAACTAATGATCATATCAATACACTTATTAACAGAAGGTCACCTACCAGTTACTTATTATTCAGACAAAACGTCCCTTTAAAAAGGTTATAAAATGTTGGATTTTAAACAAAATGGTGATTAAATGGAACCTATGGGCCAACAGGTTGCAAAATGGTCTGGGCCGTTTTCCCAGCCCAGCCCATCCCATCCCGTAGGGAAGACGTGCCTAGGAGTGAGTCCTGGTCACGGCCGGATTCCTTTCCAGCTTCTGGAACCTTCCTTCCTTCCTTCCCCGACCCGAGCCGGAGGTCTTCTCAGCCGCCTTCCCTTCCCTTCCCTCCCCTCTCTCGGCCCTTCTCCCACCGCCTCAATCCTGACCGCGATCTGGGCGTGGCATCCAAAGGCGGTCAAGATTCGAGAGGCCGGAGGAACCAGGCGTAGGGCCTCCGACTCCACGTCGTCGTCGCGCGCGCCGCGCGCCGCCGCAGGGAGGCGCCACCGCCCAGGGAGATGGGCCCCGATTACTACAAGGTCCTCGGCGTAGACCGCGGCGCAGGCGAGGACGACCTCAAGAAGGCCTATCGGAAGCTCGCCATGCGATGGCACCCCGACAAGAACTCCACCAACAAGAAGGAGGCCGAGACCAAGTTCAAGGAGATCTCTGTCGCATACGAGGTTGGTTTCCCTCTCACTCGTTATTTGTTGCCAGGATTATATGTTACTACTCGATTCGCTGCCCGCCGATGGGGGATCCATTCTCTGTCCCTGTGGCTTATGCTGACCAACAAAATCCCTTCCCTTGTCTGTTATACTGCCCACCTATTTGCAAGTACAGTAGTGAATTCATCCCACACTGCCATCTGGGCCACGCCACCGATACTGCAGAGGACTTAACTTTCTCACATGAGCTCGTGATAATAAATAAAGTAACTTTAGCTAGTAGGGGGTTAGGAAGCAAGAACCATTGTTGCGCATATGAAAACAGCTCTCTGTCGATCGCTTATCGGTTTGATTATCTGCACAGCCGATATATACATTTCACTCCATGATTTGCTTTTTTTTTCGACTGCTATACTAGTAGTAGTTCAGTTCTTGCATCTCTTGTGTTGACCAATCCTATGTGCCACCTCTCAGGTCCTTAGCGATCCCAAGAAACGTGCAATCTATGATCAGCTAGGGGAAGAAGGGCTCAAGGGGCAGCCACCCCCAGGACCAGGAGCAGGAGGTCCTGGTGGATTTCCCTTCTTCCCTGGCGGGGCTCATTCCACTGCCTCCCATTTCAATCCGAGGAGCGCGGACGATATATTTAAAGAGTTCTTTGGATTCCCTGGCATGGGTGGCATGGGCGGCATGAGAGCGGAACCAGGATTCCAGAGGTCAGTTTTTGGCAACAATGCCTTCTCTTCACGCTTTGGAGCTGAGGGTTCCACCAGTATGCAGCAGCCAACACGCAAGCCAGATGCAATTGAGAATAGACTTCCAGTCAGCCTTGCAGATCTGTACAAGGGTGTGACAAAAAAGATGAAAATATCAAGAGAGACTATAGATGCCAGTGGGTAAGCTTCCTCAATCATCTAAGTAGTTTATTTATCATCTGTCAGTCAGGATTGTGCTCTGTGTGTGTGTAAGTTCCTTTTAGAGAATTATCTCAACTTGGACTTGACTATTTATTTATTTATCCCATTATTTATAACATAATAAATGGATCCTATTTCAAATAAACCGTAAATCCTAACCATGTTCAAACGGTATGTTAACTGGATTCAGTTGCTACCTTTTTTGAGAGGAAAAAACAGTAACTGGCTCCAGTTAACATGCCATTTCAAGTAGTTCGATAGCAAAAAATGAGATAGATTCTTTTCTCGTTTATCAATCATGGTAAGATAAGCTTCCCTTTAACCGTTAGCAGTGATGTATTTCCCCTTTGGCTGTATGACAGAGTTGGGACCTACTTTAGAGCTTCTCACCTACTCCCTCTGGTTCAAATATATCTCGTTGTAGGATTTCTGCAAGCCAAAACTTTTTTAACGTTGATCATCAATATGCAAAGAATACGTAGACAGACAACATTCATCATGAGAAGTACTCTCATAGTACTTAAATATTATGTTTTATTAAAAATGCTAGTCAAAGTGATACATTTCAAACAGTGTTCCTTCTAAATGTCATGAACTTTGAATCAGAGGGTGAGAGGGAGCAGAATTATTAGGTGTTGCAGCACTGCTAACACTGCCAGTCTGCCACTATACCCGTGGTTTGTGATGAAGGGTGAAGGCTACAGCAGCCCTTCCTTCATGTCAATCAACTTATTTACCCGCATAGCATAGTTGATCAGTCCTCATGTAATTTACCATCTGGTCAATCCATAGGGTGTGTATAACTGTATATGGAGTTGCGTATGCTTCATTTTGTATTTGATTTATTGACAAACTTGACCCTCTATAAATCCCTAGTGGCAGTGAATAAGATAGAACAAACATTTCCAAAACTTGAAAATGAAGCAAATCCATAATTTCTTTACGAAGATTCAGTTACCACTTTCCACTTCAATCTTGTGTCGCATCAATAGCTGCTGCTCATCAATATAGGCAAAGAAAATGTGTTTTTCCGTCTCCACGACAGTTATACCAAACTAGGAAATCAATAATATCGCGTTATGCTACTTAATGGATTGCCATCGTATAACTGTCTATCAACCTATCATGTACTCTTCCTCACCTCTTGTTTCTAATGTTATTAAATGAATTGACTCTTTTATTTTTTTATGCCTTACTTTTCTTGTTCTCTTTTAATACCTTGTAATCTGATCATTGTAACTACGTGAACTGGTAACATTTCCTGAGTATAAGAGTCTAATGCTGGTTGTTTTAAAAAGCACAATGCTATGGATATTATATTTTGTTTGTTTCTCCGAACATACCTGCCAATATTTGACATTGTTTATGCATCCCTCATTTATTTTACCTAGATAAAAAAATGATGACATTGACTTTGATTTCTTTGCTAAATTACCTAGTGCCTTTCTGGGGGCAGAAAGGAAATATTTGTTGAACTTTATGGGCTTATCAATCTCATTAGATACTGTGATACTACTACTACTATTGCTGTGAACTTTTGCATGCTCTAATTATTTGGCACGCTTTTAGAGTAGAAAATCTTCTTTAATAGATTGTACATCTGAAAACAAAGCACAGGAAAAACAATTACGATAAAATTGGATTTCTCTTTTTAGTTTGCTGCTTCATTCAGGGTGGTATTGTTTTAACCTTCCAGGGCTTGCTAGTTACTGTGTAGTATATCTCCTTTTGCTGTCAATGAATTATTTTCCTTGTGTTTTTGTTTCTTTTATATAGTGCTAGTCTTATGCTTTCAGTGTGATAAAGTGTCTTTTCAGTTTGATTGGTATGTTTCCTCTGTTAATCTACTGTACTTCCAAAACATTGTTTTTGTCACATGGATGCTAATCTTAGTGTTGTCAATAGGAGAATCTCAAATGCAGAGGATATTCTGGCAATAGAAGTAAAGCCTGGTTGGAAGAAGGGAACAAAGATTACATTTCCTGACAAGGGAAATGAAGCTCCAAATATGAAACCTGCTGATATTGTTTTCATCATTGATGAGAAGCCCCATGATGTTTTCACTCGGGATGGGAATGATCTTGTTATGACTGAAAAAATCACACTGGTGGAGGCACTGACTGGCTATACTGCACATGTCACTACTCTTGATGGGCGGAGCTTATCATTACCCATCAACTCAATAATCCATCCGAACTACGAAGAGGTAATCCCTAGAGAGGGCATGCCAATACCCAAGGACCCCACTAAGAAGGGAAATCTGCGGATTAAGTTCAACATAATGTTCCCTTCTAGGCTGACTTCTGATCAGAAGGCTGGGATCAAAAGGCTATTGGGTTCTTAGGCCGTCTCAAATGACATTTTATGATGAAAGTTATTGTGAATATTGCCAGTAATTGGCTAGGTAGATTTTTATTTTGTCTCGGGGAAGCTGAATACAAGTGACAAAGGATGGGAGTGTCTCAATCTATAACATATCTGTAACGGATGGTCATAATGTGTCAGTTTTTTTATCCCATTATTTACTGAAGGTTTTCTGTAGGTAGTTGTTGAACGGATGTATTATTCTTCAGGCAATCAATTGGGTTGAGTACCTTCCTGGGAGCATTCTGAGTTGGTGTAGATAAATCGTGCGCAGAAATGTGTTGTGAGGAAGGAGGGCAGGGTTATTATTCTCTTTTCTGACGGCGCTCTAAGGCTTTTCATTCACCAGTGTAGATATCGTCAAAACGCGAGTCACCAAGTTATTTGTTTACAAGATCAGTCAGGGAGGGATAGGGTTCGTCCAGACACAGGCCTGACCCAAGTCCCAACGCTGTCAAGTTCATGTGCCAACAAATTACAAAAACGGGGAACAAGCAGCACCTGAGAATGTGATGACAAATTGCTTGTGAACGAGGTCACGAATCTAACGAAATAGCATACCACTAGTTTTCACGAATATGTGGTGAGTTCATCGATCTCAATCTGAACATGAGAGATAACGTGATCTGAAGCCGCTTCAAGTCCCTTCAGACAAGCTCTCTTGTTTCCCTGACAAATGCAGCATCGGAATCGACGACTTTTAACAGCCCGATTGGAGGAGGTGTCCATGTTTTTACTTTGAAGCTGGTGATGGCGCTCTCTCACAGCCCGAGCCTCCAGCCGACCATCTTGCGTTGATCTCTCAAAGCCAAAAGAACAGCTCTTGCAGTCTTTTGTAACCACGAAGACGGACTGCATCTTTTCACCTGAATTAACTTCATTTCTCACCTCCAACCATTGACCATTTCCATAGTATACGTATAGTAATGTCATTGTTTATTTGTTTTACCACAAAGGTCCGGCTTCAATTTCAGGACATGTAGTACAAAATCTCTAGCTGATGAGGCTGACATAAGCTCTGAGACTCCAAAGCTAAGCCTTGCCAGCATGGCGTGACGGCTTTACACTCGAGGAAACAATGTCCCCTGTCCTCATCAAATCTCCTCATGCATACAGGACATCTGGTATTCAGATCGATCAATCCCTTTCGTTTTTGGCTTCAGTGGAAGACTATTGTGTGCAAGTCTCCTAATAAATTGTTTGATTTTTGGCAAACAAGATATCTTCTAGATCTTTTAGCCAACACCTCTCTAGACGATGGGCCCCGAGATCCTTCTCCTTTCTGATGTACCCTTGTCCTTCCCACAGTTCATCCAGAATATGGTAATGCGGTTTTTTTATCAATAAAACACCTTTTATTTCAGAATGCCAAGCAATAACGTCCTCACTGGAATCGCTAAAATATTAGCTGCATCTTTCTTCCTAGAATATATCCCGTATGAGTTGCTCATCCCATGTTTCAGTGACCGGATAAGTTCACTAGCCCTTCAGAAGCATCGAGCAACTGACCCGTATCTCGCTATCAGAAGTTTTGCACAGAGAGAATCTGGATTTAGAGACAGCAGTCTCCGTGCCTGGCGATCCAACATCGCAAGATTAAAGAGGTGTAGATCCAAGTCCTCCCTTTCCTTTCACTTGAACAATATTTCTCATGATACCCAGTGTAATTTATTCTCTTCCTCCAATTGTGCCCACCAAAACCTACAAATCATTGTGCGGATAGTCTTTGTGAGGTCAAAACAGGGACATTGCATATCAAGAGATGCCTCTTTGCACGCGCGGGACATGAATTTTTCTTTTCATCCTTTGCATATGTTTCCACACTACCTCCAGATAAGCAAACATCTTTGCTTTTGATCGCCCCCCATATGCACGGCCACGGGAGATCAAAGTACTTTCCTTGCGCTTCGATAAAATTACTTCTCTGTGTCATTTGTGTTCTTTCTAAACATGGCCGGTGATTTGTCTTTGTTGCCTTGAACATTCCTCATATAATTGCAGTATATGTCGTAGATGATGTGCAACCGAACAACAAGTGAGTTATGCTCGGCGCACCATCACAAATTAGATATATACAAAAAGTATTAATACGAAGGGTCAATCAATTTCAATTTTGACTAAATATTTATACAAATGGTATTTATATTTATGATATGTAATAAGTATCACTAGATAAATCATGAAATATACTTTTATATTAAACAAATTTGAAGATATAAATATCATCGATATCATTTTCTATTTTAAACTAGTCAAACTTGGTTTCCTATTCTTTCTGGAAGGGAGTATGTGGGAAAGGCATGTATTTGACAGATGCAGTTCACGGGAGCTCAATCTACTAGTTACGGCAAAGCAGGGACCGTTTTATTTAGTCAGGCAGAGTCTTGTGCCCTTTGTATGTATTATACGGTACACCACCCGGTATTCCAAGCATCCATTCAGTTACAGGTGAATACCACTCTCTACTAGTACCAGCAACCAGTTTTACTTAAGAACCGAAAATTGTATCACTGCCAATTCCACAAACAGAATTTGCAGAGTTAATCACCAGATTGGGAACAAACAATGGACCAACTGACTCAAGATGAAAACAAAACAAGGCATAGAAGTAGTCGTGATTGTCGACGATGTTGTGTCCGAGGAGGTATAACTCAGCCACCCAATGTATTCACAGCAGTCACCTCATCATGCCTTTTTCTGGATTTAAGAAAATAGTAAGATGGCACTATTAGTCAGCAATGAAATGTGCATCCATGTTTCCACTGATATATACATGTGCTCATGTATTGAGGACCTAGTGACCAAAAAAAAAAATGCAGTGAAAACTTACCCTTTTCTCCTCTTCAATCTTAGCCTTAATGTATGAGTACATAGCAACACCAGCTATGGCAATGCTTGTGCCAATTCCAGTTTGTGTGGAAATTTTGTTGCCTGCTCAGTGTGAGGTTTAGCAAGTGTTAGCTAGAGCATGAAAACAGGAAAAGAAATAATTGTTCATTTCCTGGAGAAGGCGAAACCGTTCACTCACCAAAAACAATAATTGAGAAACCAATGACAAAAACACGTTTCAACACATTGCCAACAGCATGTGTCAGAGGGGCCACTCGCTCCAAGGTGTTTGTAGCAATCTGCAATACAATGAACCCATGATCACATTGGCCATGTTATAACAGATTGCTAAAATGCTAAACGGGTGATTCATATAAAGTGTTTCCATGATTCACATGATATGACAAACTAGTTACCTGGTTATACAGATGGTAGAACAGTCCAACCAAGACTAGGTCACTAACAAACTTTGTCAAACCTACTTTTGCAATGGCATCACTAAATCCATGGCTCATTAGCTGGGGCCCTTCAAACTGCACAATTATGGAAATGTATCAAGAATACAATTAAGTATGACACATTTGAATCCTATTTTTTTTACTACTTGCGGTAATTCCATCACACTTACAATTATTGCAGGTGGAATGCAAACAATGAGAGCAATTATTGAGATGTAAGCATACACGTTGGTGCTATCCATGTCAGTCTGCAATGCCAGAAACAATTAGCACAATAGTTAAGGCAAGAGTCCATAGCATAATAAAGCAAAAAACAAATTTATTAAAACAGAAGATGCACAAACCATAGCTTTCTTGGAATAAATGCTCCTGTAAGTGAATGAGATGTTTGATATCATGGCATTGATGAAGCCAGTCCAGTTGAATGATAGCTCAGTAAGGGATGCCATTGAAACACCTGGTAATTTCATGTGATGAGAGAGGATGAGCAAGAAGGTTATGTCCAATTAACTTGTATCCGAGGATTAAAACAGAAAGGAAGGTATGTGTCGTTTAGCCCAGTGAAGAAGATAGAAGTAATGGGGTAATTAAGATACAAGTATGTAGATGAAGGCACTCTGTTGTCATCAGGATATTGTATTTACCTTGCCACCGATACTGTAACTTGCAACTAGCTAGAGCATTAGGAAGAGAGGATTGAATTGAGAATTACCAATGACAACAGGGGCAAGAGACAGCCACAGAGAGAAGGGAACTTGCTGTCCAAGGATAAACTGAGTAGCAGCTGCGCTGAAGAAGGGCTCCAGAGCTGCATTGCAACATAGAAACATGAGCGAACAGGACAGGGGCAAGAAGAATCCACATTGAAATACAAATGGGAAGAGAAGAAGCACCTTTGATAGTGTGGGCAAATGAGACTGCAACAGCAGCGAAGGACACATTGCTAGTGACGTGACCAATACCATGGCACACCGCCACTGGAAAGAGCAGCTTCAGGAGATTGGCATTGATAGGCTACAAAACAAAAAAGATGTATTCCCTTAGGTGAAACCATGAAGGAGTTGTGGTCAAGTATTGGCACGAATACATTCATTCATTTTGTTCACATAAGGAAATAACTGGATGGCACTACATATTTTTATTATGTAATGCAAGAAACCCTTTTGTTCACTAGGCAAAGAGATAAAGTTGCAGGAAGTACGCTAGTCCTCAATTAAAAAAGGAGGGGCAGGTGGTTTGCAGTAGAGATTACCGCTCGCTTGGGGAGACCGAGACTCCAGCTGACGAGGCAGTATGCAACACCCACTACTAGATGGATCAAGGACACAAAGCTGCAGCAAGCGGGTATGGTATTACAACTCGATGGTAAAAAGAAAAGCAATAAGAGCAGTGAATGTTGTTGGTCTGACTTTTGAATACTTACTATGGATATGGGAAGTAGTTGTAGATCTTCTTGTTGAGGATGTTGAATATGACGTTGAGGAAGTACCTGCGGAAGCACTTGCAACCATTAGACAGGTGATGAAAAAGTAGCGATGAGGATGCGACAGAGGTGTGGAACGTACCACATGAAGAAGAAGAAGCCGGTGACGAGGGCCGGGTACTTCTCGAAGAAACCCACAGGCTTGGCATCCCTGTCATGCCATGAGCCCGTTAGCCAATCGTATTTAATAATTGTGATTAGCTGCAAGCAAGCAGCTAGCACATGACAAGATATATCCTCACTTCACTACAGGGGCGGGTCCTATGAATTGGAAGGGAACTAGTACTAGTCCACGTACGTACTAGTGATGAAAATTGTAAACTGAAAGTGAAATGCCGTCATAAGCAACTGCAGATAGCGGTGGCTGTGTTTTCAGTGGCCTTGTGTGCGGTATTAGGAAGGAGGGAGCATTTTCTTATCTTGTTTATGTATAATAATACTCGTAGTGCTAGTGCAAGCAAATAAGGTTAATAATAAAAATTTATTAATGAGAAGAAGGAGATAGTAGTAACTGACCCTGAGGGTGCGGGTGCGGCCTCGGCGGCTGCAGCAGACGGGCGCAGATTGTTCTTCCTGGCTGGGTGCGACGACGAGAGCAGTGCCGCGGGGAGGAGGAGCGCCGGGCGGAGCTGGCGGCCCCAGACAATCGGTGCGGCATCAGGCAGGGCGGCGCACTTGGCAGTCCCAGCGGGGAGGTGCGCGATCGCGGCGGGGGCGGGAGCGGGAGCGGCCCGGCGGCGGAGGCGGAGGAGGCCGGTGACACCGGCGGCGCCGCCCGTGAGTGTTCCGAGCGCCGACATTGCGGGTACGTGCAGCGGCCTGCAGGAGTTCCGCAGGGGGAGGGAAGGCTGCAGCGGCTTGCGGGGGGCGGGCGGGAGAGAAGGGTGTGGGCAAGGCGAGGCGAGGCCGGGGCGGGGATGATATGGAGATAAGAAGGGTATCTGAGTGGTGGTGGAGATGGCGGAGGGTGGCGCCGGGGATCGATTTGGTTGGCGGAGACGCGCGCGCCGCGGATAGCGCACGGCGGACGCGGGGGCGGTGGAGCCGAGCCGGGGACGTCGCCGTCGTCGCCTTGAACCGGGTTTTGGATGCTTCTTGTGGTCCCCCGCGGACCCGGGAGGCGAGGGGAGGAGAATCGGCGGCTTCTTCCGCAACGGACCCACCGATATTTCGGGGAGGCCACAGCCACACCAAAAGCACTGGCTGCCGTCCGTTCCTTTTCATTTTTTATTATTTTCTTGTTTGATTTGCGTGCCGGAAATCGAATTCCTCCTTATTTTTTTTTTTAAAATAAAAAAAAAAAAAGACAAGACGATGGATGCTTGTGCGTCTCTGATTTTTTGGTGCCCTCCAGCATAGCACGACATTTATTTTTTTAATTCATGGGGTCAGGCTTCTCTTGGCTAACTCCATCGAGATAAGATTTCAGATTTCAAAGGTTGAATGGTAACGGAATTTTTTAGACCAAAAATTTTTGACAACATAAAACCCTTGATGCATGCCGGCCGCTACCAAGGGCCCTTGATTAACGACCCATGTGTCGTAATCATTTTTTTATTGAATTTGAAACCTATGAATTTAACTAGGACAAAAACCCTTGATTATTAATTACTGTTGACAATAACATTAAATCCATTCTATACTTCGTTTGCTTTTGTTCCAAACATAAACTATGTTACATACATATCATCAAAATGGACTAGGTTTGCTTTCCTTTCCTCCGAGCGGTGGCCAGGTTGCAGGAGGCTAATCAAATTGTTATATGAAAATCTCATGCAATCATGTACAAGCAATCGAAATTCATCAAGAAAATAAGATTCCATCCAGTTTAGCAGTTCTGGCTGGTCTGTCCCGCAACGCCCAGAACAGTCACCTGGTAGTTTGGGCATTAGCAGCACATTTCAGTCTTCAGACCAGGCCAGCCCACAAGCACAGGATTAGCTGTTCCTCCCAGACAAATCAAAAAAAATCGGTGTTTCAACGACAAAATTTGGTCTTTCGTACACAAGTTGATCTCAACGACTAATCCTCCTCGCTTATACAGATGAAGACCGATTACCGACAGGAGCGGTTTTGAAGGTGGATTTGCTACAAAGATGGTTTCAGCGACAGCATCAAGACGGATCGCTGATGCAGCATGGAAAAAGTGTCTGAACCTTTTCTTTTTTAAAAGCCGCCGGCGATTTAATCTTTTTTTATAGTAAATTATAGAAAAATTAAAATAAAAAATCTAATTGGATGGGTCCACATGATTTAAGCCAACAGGGTCGAGAATGTCTACTGCCACATAGAATTGATACAAAGTTTTTGTCTTTGGCTTTTGGTTGTAGTAGTTTGTTGTTATAATTATTTTTTAAACAAAAGCAACCATATTATATATTCCGTGTAGATCCATTCTAGTCTAACAAAATTAGTTTTTATTTTATTTTTTTCCATGATTAACTAAATTTTTTACATACATATCTAAAAAAAAATGGAAAAGGACAAAATCTTTTTAGCAAAAAACTTTTATACTAAAACAATCAAATTATATATTATATGAATCTAATCATAGGTCCAACAAAATTGAATTTTTATTTGTATGATTTTTCAATTTATTATAATTCATCAAAATGGAAGAAAATAAGAAAATTGTTTTAGCATGTAGCAAACCATCTCTTCTGGCTGGTCTGTCCCGGCCCAGAACAGTCACCTGGTAGCGTGGGCCTAACTATTTAAATCTAGATCAGGCCAGCCACGTTGCAGCTGTTCCTCCCATTCCACTAAAAAAAAAAAAGGCAGCACTCCAAGCAACAGAACGGCCCAGCTACCTCGCCTGCACATATTCAGAGATAGTCTTTTTCGAATATACAGACACACAAGCCGCCGTTTTTTTAGAGGAAAATTAAAATCACTTGTCCTATATTTCAAATGACTGAATTTCAAGGTAATATCAGGCAACACTCTTGTACAACTAACTAGTACAAATAAATTGTTATTTTTGTGTTTTTTATTTGTCTTTGTGCCATAACATACTATTTTTTTTCCCCTTTTCTTCCTATAGAAAATAATAAATTGTTAATTGTCTATGTGTCAACACAAATCATATTTTGTCGGGTTTGTGGTTTTGTCTAACAGGTTCTTTTCATTCTTGGTATCGAAAATTACAGATTGCATCTACAAAAATTGCAATGAACAAAATTCTGCAATTTTAATATAAAAGATATGCAACAATGGTTGCTTAAAAGAAAAACTTAAATTCAGGCACCTGAATTTTACCAAGTCCCAAATTAAATATATATTATGTACACTATTCAATCCATTAATCGCTAGTTAATTATGTTTTAGGCAAATTATCAGGATATTTATATTTTGATATATAATATATGAGATGACCCCATCATTGGCACTGAGATTCCTACGCCTAGCTAGGTAGCTTTTTTCGTCAACAAAAGGAAAAAAGGTTATTAAGAGTAATCGTATTGTTTACATAAATAAAGTGCAAAATAAAGCTTCTTGATCGACTACCCAGCTGAAAGTACACATTCGAGACTAGTAAAGATTCTTTTCTTTTCTTGGTTATAATCATCACTTCATCAGCGTGCAGGCTGATGAGGTAGGTATAGGTCTGAATCATTTGATGCAAATATGTCAACAAAATTAGCAAGAGCTGATGATTAAAGGCAGGCAGTGGAAATCCATTCAACTTGGAGTACAGAATGACGTGTGTATGTACTCTTGTTGAAGTGAGCATTGGATGTATTATGCATGGCGTCTTTTCTCTTTTGTTGGCGCATACATGCATGTATTATACTTTAAAAAAGGTGGCTTGACTGATGATAAAGTTAAAAGGTGTCTGTAGTGCTGTGTTGTTCATCCTCCAGATCGTCGAGTGCCGAAAGCTAGTACCTCTAACTTTAATTTGCTGTAATAATCATATCATCGTAATTGCTAGCTAGCATGGGATCGGAGACGCGCCCGGCCGTTCCTGCTTTTCTTGTTGTGGCTGCAGCTACTGCCAAATTTCTTCTTAATTTCGAGTTATTGTACTTGTTGAGTTCTTGCAGCAGCTGC
Organism: Hyparrhenia diplandra; assembly: GCA_015847255.1. Taxonomy (NCBI): domain Eukaryota; kingdom Viridiplantae; phylum Streptophyta; class Magnoliopsida; order Poales; family Poaceae; genus Hyparrhenia; species Hyparrhenia diplandra. The sequence continues at coordinate 44,193 of JADLZK010009513.1, forward strand.
CGCCGTAGCATTATGCTGATGCCTTTTACTACCAGCTAGGCACTTGGCAACATCGCTGTTGATGGGGGATTTGGAGACATCGAAACAATATTGCATTGTAGAAATCATAACAATCGCGGTCTCACAGGGTCTTCTTTCGCCGGCAGTTTCCATTTGATTAACCATGTGCTTATATATTGTAAGCTTTGGCAGACGATATACAGAGAGAGGCTCATCAGATGAGACAGCAGTATGTAGCGACTAGACTACTAACTACTCCACTCAAGAGCTAGTCCGAGCCCAGATGGAGTAGCCGCCCGCCGTCGTCCTTGACCTAGCAACCAGCGCTTCCGGCAGCCGGCCCGTTAACAAGTAGTAGTAGTCTATGAATTTCATGGAGCTGCGACATGGCGGATCTACTGTATCTGATAGTGTTTGGCTTGACAAATGGATATGGAGCTGTTTTTCGTGGGTCTAATGCTGTTGGAGCTCTGTCCCCTGTTTGAGACAGCTCCGGAGCTCTCTCTGTTGGCACTCCCCTACGCGGTGCCAGGTGAGGAAGATGAGCTTTTTCAACAAATTTACCCCCGCGCGCATATTTTTTTTAAAGATTACATATGAGTTTATATCAGAGTCAGAGGTGTACCAAATAAGTCACGAATTTACCAAATATATATGAATCTATATCAGAGTCAGAGGTGCTTATTTGAGACTCCGGGCAAGCAAAAAGACAGAAAGACATAGCAGCTGGGAAGAGTTGGTTGGAAGAAGGCAGGTAAGATGGAACCAATTACCAATTCCTTGGATGAAGCCCGATTCTTTTTCTTTCTTTTCTATGATATGCAAACTAATAATAAATAAATTAATGCAAAAGAAATTTATTTAGCATGACCCTCCTAAATTTGAGTCAGTCTGGTAAGAAAGGGTTCTAAGCGGCGCGAAAACAGGTAGAAATACTAATTGACATATCAATCAGGCAGCCAGAGACTAGATCGATGAGTTTATTTGTCACGGAGCTTGCTAGGCTTAGTAATGTACTTATTCAAAGCCGGGGCCTGGCCCTGGACATATATTATACAAGTGCTGTCCACTTCTTGCAGACCAAACCACCAACATATATGTCATGCCATATGCCATACAAGTTGAGAAGGAATCAGTTGGAGTGATCTGTGAGCATGCGTGATGGGCACCCCCACTACACAACAGTATTATCGCATATATGACAAGCATCATATATCTATCGTCCTTAGTCGATCCAAGCTCTTTAGCAAGTAGCTTTTCTTATTTCGTAAATTAAAACATTCCATTCATATTTATCTTTTGATGACGACTATATGATGCGCTCGACGACCAAGCAACTATCAGTACGCATTGACGACGTACGCTAGTCGCTAGTACACTAGCAGTAGCAGCGGCAGGTCTCTTAATATCTTCATACGCTGCATGCATATGCTCTCTACTTTCAGCTAGCATATATACTCGATCTGTATTTAGAGCATGCATTCAGATGCTGAGATGCATGCAGCTAGACTCTATCTTCTGGTCCTTGATTATATATTCTCCTGCGCTAGCTTTTTCTCATCATCTCCTCCGCCGCTACCACTAGCTGGTCGTCAGGTCAACAGCGCCGATCGATCGATCGATCGGTACTCACGGATATATTCCATTCATATATACTCCCTCCGTATGAGTTTGTCACCCCGGATTCCGTGTCATCTTATTCGATCTTCGTCTTATTCAAATTTTTTTGCATAAATATAATTTATTTTGTTATGACTTATTTTATCAATAAAAATACTTAAATATTGATTAATTTATTTTATTATTTACGTAAATATTTTGAATAAGACGGATGGTCAAACATGAAGTTCAAAAGTCAAAAAAAACGAACTCCATGGGACATCGGAGGAGTATGTACATAGTACATATCTCGCGATAGATAGATATATCTTGATGAAAAATCCAAAACAACTACTCGTTGTTGCATAGTTTTTTATTTTGCTCAAAAGTTCAGTCGTTTTTCTCATGTTGATTCCATTGATCGAGTGCACTAGTTATACACGCACAAAGATATATATAGCGAGCTGCATATACCTGGTAATTTAATTTCTTGAATTTATCTATTTCCTCGATCTACAGCTTTTGATGCATGCATGTTTCTCGTGTGGATATATGTGATCCTCCCAGGCGACGCTGGCTGCTCTTATATCGTTGATCATTAAGCGTGCTGCAAAGCCAAGTTTCTCTTTTAATTTAGATATCTACTCTACTTAACTATCGTTTCTTTTAGAATCATCAAGCTAGCTAGCAGCTGTCCAGGCGGGGGCCAACCTTCAAAGCAAAGCAGCACCACACTACGGATGCTCGCTCAGCACCTTGCCTGTGCAGGTGCATGCTGAGCTTTTTAGTTTGTTTATTAATTTCCATTGTGTATGTTTTTAATTTCTTTGCTTAAAAGTAATCACATCACATATCCAATATACCTTAGGAGAGCATGGCTGTTATGGCATAATAATTTTGATTTCATTCGTCACTTTAATCTCTCTCTCTTAAAAAACAATCTATCTCTTCACTTATGATACACATTCTTCATAAATGCCAATATGTATGTCTAACACCTTACATTCCACTCTGGTCTTTATGCAACTACTACATGCAGGGGTAAACTTGCGCCTTGGGTTGGGCGCGCTATAGCGCGGGCGAGCCCAAGAAAAAATGAATACACCCTTGTTTGATTTATTAGCCTAGGAACAACATCATTCTATTTTCCATGGCGATGCGCCGACACCCCTCAATAGTGTCGTCTCTCTCTCTCTCTCTCCAGCGTTGGGCACCATTGTCACACCACTTTGATGATCTCTAGAGAGACAAAGAAGTTGGTCATCTCCTATTGGATGTTTGTAATTCCTCTGGCTTGACAGGAAGGCTCTTCATCCACTTCTAAACTGTAATTCCTCTGGCTTGACAGGAAGGCATCCTTCGTGCAAATATTAGATGTTTGTCTATGTAATCAGAGATGAAGTTCTTTGGTTGATTGATGGGTCTCTCTTGTATACTGTGTATCCTATCTCTCAACGCAGCAGGCAACTTCTATACACCATGCTAATTAGAGGTGTTCATTCACTGGTTTATCCTTGTCCTTTCATCTTTGCCATGGATGATCCCTCCGTGTACATTCCAGAGCATGCTGGTGTATGCCTAAGGTCCTTCGATGCATGTTTGTCATGACCTCAAGTTGCATCGATTATAGCCCCCGCTCTAAGGTCCTTATTTCTTTTTCCGAAATTACGCCGAAGCACATTTTTCATTAAGCAGATAGAATTTAACAATGCAATGCAACATTCCAACAAGCCACATGGTAACAACATGGTTACCAAGAAACCAGCCCCTAACAACTATTGGATGCCTAACAACATGGTTACCAAGAAACCAACCCCTAAGAAATCTGCCATGTTTCCCTTGCCAGTGGACAAACTCTCCCTCCCCCTTTGCCTTATTTCTAGACCCGCCACTGATTATGTATGCTTATACTACAATAATGAACTTTAGATATGAGCAATACAACTTTTTAGCTACGGTGGCAACACATACTAAGCCTGTCATGAGCCCTCTCCCGTCAAACCCACTCCAAAGCTCACCACTGACTCCATGGTCCCCGTTGCAGATCCCACTGCATGCTCCTCCTTGCTTGAATGAATTTCCATGCATTGTTGGCATTATCGTTGAGGGCCTATAGAGATGTTAGAGCCAATCCTATCAGACGGATCGGGGCACCACCCTATTAGATTAGAGTGCCGCCATAGACCAGGAGAGAGGGGGCTAATAGAGCATGTGCGGGGTAAGGGGGAGGGTGCCGAGCATGCCATTGGTAGCTAGGGAGGGGAATGTCCACTAGCAAGGGAAATAGGGCAGATCGAAGAGAAGTTGGGGGGATAAAGGGAGGATTGTCCATGTGAAAGAGAGGGAGACAGTTGGAAAGAAGTTGTGAGGGAAAGAATCGGGTATGAGAAACAACCGTAAGGACACAATTTATGAGCATTTACTCTTAAAAGAAGTTGGGGGCAAGATAATTTTAAATTTTAATAGTTCTAGCCCATTGCTTCAGAGGTAGGCCTCTTTAAACAACATAATTTCAGATCCGCCTCTAAGAATAGATTTGCAAGGGCAAACTAGGTTGATTTGACCTCTAGATTGTTTCTATAGGCGATGGTTAATATGCCATTTTAATTGTCAAAAGACATACATGAAGACTTATTAATAAGTACACCTTGCACATACAAAGAGATTAACAGAGACCACCATCAGGTGATCATAATGAGTAACAATTGAGAAAAGGCTGTCAGGCATAAGCAAGCTATTGTCCTACAATGGCAGATTGATCTTAGTCAATTCAGTGTTTTCAGCTTTGCCAACTTTTTATATGTGCACTCTAAAGTTTCCTCCTCAAGTGGTAAAACAGGTTGACCACTACAGAAAAAATTGCCTCTGGAGCAAAGGAGAAGCAGATAGAAGGGGAAGATGCTTAGTAGCTTGGGAGGAAGTAAGAAAGCCCAAAGAGCAAGGTGGACTGGGCATCATAGACATTGAGAGCCAAAACAATGCCTTGCTCCTTAAATACCTTGACAAATTTTACTACAAGGCTGATCTCCCTTGGGTTTCCCTCACCTGGAGCTCGTTGTATGCAAATGAAGAGAAACCACCTCATGCTAGAACTCCGGTTGGTTCTTTTTGGTGGAAAGACATAATGAAACTTTTCAGCAAATATCAAGCTCTGGCCAAATGCATACCTAATAGGGGGAACACTGTATAAATTTGGGTTGATGTTTGGATAGATCAACCTCTAAAGGACAGGTTCCCTCAATTGTTCTCCTTTAGCAGGAAACCAAAATGCTCAATCAGATTCTTCTTAAGCCAAAGTCTTGAAAGGCTCTTCAGCCCCACCCTATCTCTAATTGCAAGTGATCAATTAGAAGAACTCAATCATATGCTAGACTTAAGAGACTTTGATGAATCATCAAATGACTCCTGGCATTATTCTTGGGGTAATAGCAATTACAATAGCAAGAAAGCATACAAGGTGTTCATAGGCTCTGAACCTACATCACCGCTTTACAAATGGATATGGAAAGCAAGCAATCTAGGCAACCAAAAATTTTTCTTTTGGCTGCTTGTCAGGGACAGGGTGAACACAAGAAACATGCTGAAAAGAAAAAATATGGTGCTACCTAGCTACAATTGTGTGCTCTGCAGTAATCATTGTGAGGAATCCTATTTCCATCTCTTCTTCAGTTGCAGTTTCAGTAAACTTTGTTGGCAATCTCTGAATATTAGTTGGGACACTAGCATGAATCCCACCAGCATGTTCCTTAAAGCTAGGCAAGACTTCCAGAATGTGATCTTCAGAGAGATTGTAATCTGTGCCTGCTGGTCGATCTGGAAAACAAAGAACAAAATCATCTTTGATAGTGGCAGAAATGAATTCACAGAATGGAAGAAAATCTTCATTGAGGAATTTGGCTTGGTGTGCATCAAAGCCAAGGGTGCCAAGAAAATTAAGCTAGAGTTATGGAGAGTTAACTATGTGTAATCTTCTGTTTTTTTCTCTCTTGTTGGGCCTAGAAGCCTTGTAAATTATCTTTGTACCCATTCTTTCATTTAAAAAAAAAAAGAGGCCGGGGCTCCCCCCACCGGTTCGGTCAAAAAAAAAAAAAAATAACAATGGACCGAGAACGCTGCTTCTTCTGAGCTCTGGTCCTTGGAGATATATGTATGTAGCTAGGCAAAAATGGGGCAGATTTGGGTGGGCCAGGCAGAGGATAGATGGATGCGAGGGGCACTAGCTTTTGGGCTCGTGGTATTGCGTGACACAACTAATCAATCTCCGAAGGAATAAAGTGCTCCATCTCGTTCATTTGCTCTATGTTTTGCACTTTTCTAGAGGATCAGATATGGGTCATGCGTGAGATTCATAGTGGATTTCTACCTGGCTATATGTAGCACTCTGCTATAGACACTCATAGGTGTGTTCGATCAGTTCCCACTGCGATCGACACCTCTCCCATGATTAAATCATTTCATTTTTCATATACCAGCTTAATTCTAAAAGAAAAAAGATGGGATTTCAAGAAAAAAAAATTCCCACATTTTAAAGATGAAACAAACAACGACAGCGGGAATGCAAGAAGACTTGTGGGCTACATCAAACATATTTGCCCAAGGATTAGCGTGGCAAATTGTGTCACCAACAAAACATGCATGCCATGCCCGCCCTTAACATTGCATGGCCTGTAATACCTAGCTTAAACCAATGATATATTCTAAAAACATGAAGATTCAAATGTTTGTTAAAGGTTTAGATTATTCAAATTTGGCAACACGCACATGTAGCGCAGTAGGTACTAGTAGTACTAGTTTATTTATTAGTATTATTGAAATCCTGGAAGTAACATGCATGTGAAGCAGAATCCAAGTCGTTAGGGGCAAATATTCTAGCAATCATCGCCGTCGCTCGCTGAATTCCATCCGCAGCTTCGTTCTGCTACCATTGTTGGTTCGTCGTCCTTGCTTGCAAATCTCCGGCCACCATTATTACTGTATGCATGTGCAGGGAAGCCAAGGGAATATTATCTTGTTCTGAACATTGTAAACATTACACTGTGATGCCAGCATTTGCATGCATCGTCTGAAACTGCAACTGATCCATTATTACATATGACTCAGTATGTTGCATTGGTTGGTATTGTTAACCAGATCGATCACATACGAGAGCGAGGCGACAAAATCACAGAGATGGATTGGAGGCTACGGGAACCTCAATTACAAAGGAGACCATGCCACCTGTGTGTGTCTCTACAACCTGCAAGCCCTTGCTAACGGCTGTGTTTAGTTGGTGGGAAAAGGTGGAAAAAACACCGTTTCGAATCAAAAAGTCCTGCAAAGACCGTTTGTTTATGGTAAATATTATCCTACCATGGCGTAACTAGGCTCAAAAGAATCGATGAAATTAGGTGTACATCAAAACTATATAATTAGTTTTTTATTTACCTACATTTAGTGCTCCCTACGTGAGTAAAAGATTTGATGTGATAGGTGAATAGTGAGTTTGTATTTCCAGTTTCAGGAACTAAACACAGCCGTTGTCCTGTCCTGTCCTGCCTGCCATGTGGATTATATTAGTGATGCCTACTCCTAAGTATGATATAAGTGGTAACTAATTTAGCTATTTTTCAGTTACCTAAACCGTTAGTTGGGATTTGAGAGAGAGAGAGTAGATGTAACTAACCTGAATGGCTGAATTTAGCATAACGAGTAGTGGGAGTAAAAGTGTAAAACGTCAATTATCTGCTGTCACCGAGACCGGATCGATAAAAATAACAGAGCTGATGATATATGTCGTCTAAATGTTTCTACCGCCAATAAGTCGATTGATGTTTTTTTTTTTTAAGAGAAAAGTCGACAACGTACCATGACACTGTTTGAACTCCTGTAGTATTGTTTTTTTTTGTTTAGTTGGGCGAAAAAATTTGCCAATAGCATTGCTTTTGAACTGGATGAGAAATAAACTTTGGGTTTGTTTGAAAAGTCACTAGCTAGCCATGTAGCCTGTAGTATTTTTTTTTTTGTTTAGTTGGGCAAAAAATTGTTGTTTGAATCATAGATCGGAGCTAGACTGTTTGGTTTGTGGTAAATGGTTGGTAGAATATAGATCCCGTGATATAAACTGAAACCGTGTAATTGTTGTTTTTTTTAACCTACATTTACTACTCGAATCTATGTCTTTTGATGTATTTAATGTGATGTGATGTGATGGAGAGATTAGAAAAACTTGGAAGTTGGAGGCAAAATATTTGCCAACTAAGAAAAAGGCCTAAGTGTAGTCCAGTCGTATAGTTTTGGATGCTTGGAACCACTTTTTAGCTTCAAACACGGTAGCAACACACTTGTGGTGGTAAGACTTTTTTTCAGGGCATCGAGGCCTGTGGCTTGAGCCGGTGCCGAGAACATAAAAAACAATAGTCGTACATGCAGAGAGAGGGAGAGACTCAACCAGTGTTCACTGACATTGCCGCTGCTCCTTGTTTGTTTATATATTTGGTGGGTCCCACGATGCTTAGTAGGAGTTTAAGCGAAGATAAGGTATTGCTGGATGAGAAATAAACTTGGGATGGGACATGATTTATTCAGCGAAGATAAGGTATTGCTGGATGAGAAATAAACTTGGGATGGGACATGATACTGTATTCACTATCTAAATAGGTAGGTAGGCCTACATAATGCACGTCGTAATTGCATTATTATTGAAATGGATCGGAGCTACTACTAGGCTGCTGGTGCATGGTTGGAAATGATTAATTAATTATGAATAAGTTGGAAAGATTGATTTCGGATAGGTTTAATTATGAATAATTTGGAAGATGATTAAGCAGCTGTCAATCACGTTCCAGGTTTGGCTGGGATATGTAATTAATAAGGACAGGCACAGCAGTTAAATAATTTGGTACAGTAGACAAGTTTAATTACTTAGTATAAAATTTTTATATATTTTAATAAATGTTATTACAGTGAAAAAATCTTTTTTTTTAACGTTTTTCCAGTCCTATCCTACGTAGTCCAGTCCTATAGAAAGCAGGATGGATGGATCGCTGTCTGAGGCAAGGCATTTCATGCAGGGTTCTGGCTGTGGCTGGCTAGACGACGAACGACCGACGACTAGCACTGTTGATAGATAGGACAGGGTTGCTCGTAGAGCGTCGCACGGCCATGTGTGTGTAAACGATCGATTGGTTCTTTCTCAAAGCAAAATGTGTTCAAGCAAGGAGTAGCTAGCTCTGATCGATGCATACATACAGTGCTTATATGAACCCTACTGGAGTATGTCTTAAAGTTGTGCCGACTAGTTTAACTTTTTTTAATTAGTGTTATTACATTTTAACATTTTTAGATGTGTGCTATGAGGCGAGTTGGAAAAGACAAAGAATACTGCAGTAGTGTACTGTGCGTTGTCACCGACAGACACGAGTCCAAAGCAAGCGTTGAACGAGGTACAGGAGGGAGTGGTTTGAACGAAAGAGCAGGACCCCAGTGGGCAGAGAGACACCCGACAGGCTTGGCTTTGGCAGTGACAAGTCTCGTGTGAAAACAAGACCGACACGACACGAAGGTCAAAGTCGTCGCCTCGCCCGACGTCCCGGCCCCGCCCCGATTATCTATTTTATTATTAACTTAAAAACTGTCGAGCATAGTAAATCATGATGTTTTAACTCCCGCCCCCAGGTAAGCCAAAAGCCATCCCCTGCTCTGCTCGCTCGGTGCTCTGTGCTCTGTTTCTGCCTCTGCCTCTGCCTCTGCCTCTGCTGGTGAGTGGCAAGTGACACCCACCAGTGTGCCTACCTCCAGCGAGCGGGTAGCTTCGCTTCCGCTTCTCTTCTCTTCTCCTCGGGTCCCCCCATCTCCATCACCACCACCTCCACCATAAGAGAAGGAGGAGAGATGCGGAAGCAGGCAGCAGCTCGCCATTCCATTCCCATTCTCTCCGCCGGACCCGTGCCGCTGATGCCGACGCCTGCTCACACCTTCCTCCTCATCCTCTGACCCACCAACGGCACCGCATCTACCATGGCCGCCGCCGCCCCTACCTCCTCCCTCCCCATCCTCCTCTTCTCCCTCCTCCTCGCCAATGCCGCTCAGGCACTCAACCAGGACGGCCTCCACCTGCTCGACGCCAAGCGCTTGCTCACAGTACCACCAGACGCGCTCACCGACTGGAACGCCAGCGACGCCACGCCCTGCTTCTGGACGGGGGTCACCTGCGACGCCGACCGCCACCACATCACCGCCCTCTCCCTCCCCAACCTCAACCTCGCCGGCTCCTTCCCTGCCGCCGCGCTCTGCCTTCTCCCGCGCCTACGCTCCATCGACCTCAGCACAAACTACATCGGGCCCGACCTCGACCCCGCCGCGCTCGCGCGCTGCGTCTCGCTCCAGCGCCTCGACCTCTCCATGAACTCGCTCGTCGGCCCGCTCCCCGACGCGCTCGCCGACCTCCCGGATCTCGTCTACCTCAGGCTCGACAGCAACAACTTCTCCGGGCCTATCCCGGAATCCTTCGCCAGGTTCGCCAAGCTCCAGTCGCTCTCCCTCGTCTACAACCTGCTTGGCGGCGAGGTCCCGCCGTTCCTCGGCGCCGTCGCCACGCTCCGCGAGCTCAACCTCTCCTACAACCCCTTCGCGCCGGGGCCCGTGCCGCCCGCGCTCGGCGGACTCGCTCACCTGCGCGTGCTCTGGCTCGCTGGATGTAACCTCGTCGGCACCATCCCGCCGTCGCTCGGCCGACTCACCAACCTCACCGACCTCGACCTCTCCAACAACGCGCTCACCGGCCCGATACCGCCGGAGATCACAGGGCTTGTCAGCGCGCTCCAGATCGAGCTCTACAACAACTCGCTCACGGGACCCATCCCCACGGGCTTCGGCAACCTCAAGGAGCTCAGGGCCATCGATCTCGCCATGAACCGACTCGACGGCGCCATCCCGGAGGACCTCTTCCACGCGCCCAGGCTCGAGACCGTGCACCTCTACTCCAACGCTCACGGGGCCCGTGCCGGACTCGGTGGCCACGGCGCCGTCGCTCGTCGACCTCCGCCTCTTCGCCAACAGACTCAACGGCACGCTGCCCGCCGACCTCGGCAGGAACGCGCCGCTCGTCTGCCTCGACGTCTCCGACAACGCCATCTCCGGCGAGATCCCACCGGGGGTATGCGACCGCGGCGAGCTCGAGGAGCTGCTCATGCTCGACAACCGCCTGTCCGGACGCATCCCCGACGGGCTCGCACGCTGCCGGGGGCTGCGCCGGGTGCGCCTCTCCAACAACAGGCTCGCGGGGACGTGCCCGACGCCGTCTGGGGCCTGCCGCACATGTCGCTTCTCGAGCTCAACGACAACCAGCTCACCGGAGAGATCTCCCCGGTCATCGCCGGCGCCGCCAACCTGTCCAAGCTCGTGCTGTCCAACAACCGCCTCACCGGGAGCATCCCCTCGGAGATCGGCTCGGTGTCCAAGCTCTACGAGCTGTCGGCCGACGGGAACATGCTGTCCGGACCGCTGCCGGGCTCTCTTGGCGGCCTCGCTGAGCTCGGCCGCCTCGTGCTGCGCAACAATTCGCTGTCGGGCCAGCTGCTCCGGGGCATCCAGTCGTGGAAGAAGCTCAGCGAGCTCAACCTCGCGCACAATGGCTTCACCGGCTCCATTCCACCGGAGCTAGGTGACCTGCCGGTGCTCAACTACCTTGACCTCTCCGGCAACGAGCTCACCGGCGAGGTGCCGATGCAGCTGGAGAACCTGAAGCTGAACCAGTTCAATGTGTCCAACAACCAGCTGCGCGGCCCGCTGCCGCCGCAGTACGCCACGGAGACGTACCGCAGCAGCTTCTTGGGCAACCCTGGGCTGTGTGGAGAGATCGCGGGTCTATGTGCTGCAGGCTCGGAGGGAAGCAGCCGCCGCGGCTCTGGCTTCGCCTGGATGATGCGCTCCATCTTCATCTTTGCCGCTGTCATCCTTGTCGCTGGAGTGGCGTGGTTCTACTGGCGGTACCGGAGCTTCAGCAGGTCCAAGCTGCGGCGTGCGGACCGCTCGAAATGGACACTGACGTCCTTCCACAAGCTCCCGTTCAGCGAGTACGAGATCCTGGATTGCCTGGACGAGGACAACGTGATTGGCAGCGGCGCGTCCGGGAAGGTGTACAAGGCGGTGCTGAGCAACGGCGAGGTGGTGGCGGTGAAGAAGCTGTGGAGCACAAGAAAGGACATGGAGAAGGGTGAGGGCTCTGCCGCCGACAACAGCTTTGAGGCGGAGGTGAGGACGCTGGGCAAGATCCGGCACAAGAACATCGTGAAGCTGTGGTGCTGCTGCACGCACAAGGACTGCAAGCTGCTGGTGTACGAGTACATGCCCAACGGCAGCCTCGGCGACGTGCTGCACAGCAGCAAGGCGGGGCTGCTGGACTGGGCGACGCGGTACAAGGTGGCGCTGGACGCGGCGGAGGGGCTGTCGTACCTCCACCACGACTGCGTGCCGGCCATCGTCCACCGCGACGTCAAGTCCAACAACATCCTGCTGGACGCCGAGTTCGGCGCCCGTGTGGCGGATTTCGGGGTGGCCAAGGTGGTGGAGGGGCGCGCGGCCAAGTCCATGTCGGTGATCGCCGGCTCGTGCGGCTACATTGCGCCAGAGTACGCGTACACGCTGCGCGTGAACGAGAAGAGCGACACGTACAGCCTGGGCGTGGTGCTGCTGGAGCTGGTGACGGGGAAGCCGCCGGTGGACCCGGAGTTCGGGGAGAAGGACCTGGTGAAGTGGGTGTGCAGCACCATGGAGCAGAAGGGCGTGGAGCACGTGCTGGACAGCAGGCTGGACATGGCGGCGTTCAAGGAGGAGATGGTGCGGGTGCTCCACATCGGGCTGCTGTGCGCGAGCTCGCTGCCCATCAACCGGCCGGCGATGCGGAGGGTGGTGAAGATGCTGCAGGAGGTGCGGGCGGCGGACAGGGACCGGGACGGCAAGCTGCTGTCGCCCTACTACTACGAGGACGCGTCGGAGCAAGGGAGTAGCGTGTAAGCTTGTGGCCAGGGGAGGCCTCGATCTCCTCCATGCTTGATTAGTGGTGGTCTTGTTTTGTAGGTAGCGGCCACTGCCTGCTTCATGGTCATGCGTGGCCACACAAAGAAGAGAGTCACTTGTTGTAGAGTGCCTGCTCATCCATCTTGTTTGTTAACTGCACTGCACTGCCTGACTGCCTGATCCCTTTCTGAAAGAGTGATGAGTTGTTGCTACTACTCCTGCATTGCAATGCATTGGTGGTCAAGTGGTGGAAATGCATTGGTGGGTTGGTATCCCTGAATCCATCCCTAGCTAATTGGTAGTATGGTGCTCTAGAGTCCACAACACTAGTTGATGCTGCGTCGGTTGTTGCAATTGCATTGATTAAGGGTGTGGCGGTGTATGGAAATGCTTGGGATTGGAAATGAAGGAAGGGAATCAATCAGATAGGTGTGTGCAGTTATATTACTTGTGGTACTAGTAACAGTCTGCTTTCTGTTGGATGGACAACAACTGGTACCACTAATTGACTTGTTGGTTCCCAATCCTATCCTAATGATGGCCCCATGGGTGGTGGTTGCATTGCATTTCCATCACAATTCACACCACCAATTAACAGCATCAGAGATGAAGGGAGAAAGCTTGCTGTCCTGCATCAACGAAGATGCTGTCTGTTTGTACAAGTGCTGCACTCTGATTAGCCTGGCCATGTACATAACAAATCAGTATCAGCCACTTGAAACAAATCAGCATCAATCCATCACTGAAACCGATCCCTATGCGACCTGTACAGTACTATAGAGTGAAAATGAAATGAAACGAAACGCAAGTGCGCATGGCACGTACTGTATTTTCAGGGTTGCGTACAGTAGTAGTAATGCAAGTGAAGTCGACAGTGGCACGAGGGCGCTCTTGTTGTTGAGAGCTGATCCACCCATTAGATCCATATATGTTCTTGATTGGTCCCACCCTCGGTCGTTGAACATGGACTTTACCTCGATCTGCGTATGTACAGTAGAGCTGAATTTTTTTTTTTTTAAAAAAAAATCTTATGTAGAGTTTTTTAGGGGAAAATCTCATGTACAGTTTTTTTAGGGGAACCTGTAGACAATGGGCTTCACATTCAGGATTTGGCGACTCCAGGTCAGTTGCAGTAGCAGTTGCTGGCCAGGAGCCACTTGTTGGCCCAAGTAGGCAGCCAGGAATTCGATCCATCACCATACAAGTTGGATCGTGAAGGAATCACATTTATATTGTATGAAGGACAACATACATACATGTTTACATTTACTGCAGGTTTGCTTTTGAAGTAACCATAGTTGTCTTACACAGCGCGATTTTGGTTTGGTTTGTTTTGTTCCTCCAGGTTAAGGAAGCAATCAAGTTATTGTAGGGTGCGATATTGAAAAATCAACGTTAACACGCAGGAACATTCGTGTGTTGCTGCGTGTTCCTGCAGGTTAAGGAAGAAACCATCGATTATTCGCGTGTTAACGTGGTCCTCCTCGGTTTGAAATGCTGTGTGTTAGCGTTGATTTTTCTCAATTCTCCTAGGGTGTGTCTAGTAGCCTGAAAAATTAACTTTGTTTGATAGTAAATACTTTTCATTTGTTTTTGATAAATATTGTTCTACCATAGTCTAATCAGGCTCAAAAGATTTAGTTTACCTACATTTCATACTCTATTCATGCGTCTAAATATTCGATGTGATAGAAAATTGAGGGAAGTAAACACAACCCTAATTTATTTTTGGTTGCTACGCCTACGCGTAATGAAACGCCAGGGCAGCCCATCAGGGCACTCACAATGCTAGAAACTATCATGATCTCTATAATCTTGGAGATTGTGTCAAGAAACTATTTTCCACAATGCATTTTTCTATCATGATATCACCAGGCCCACTTGTCACTCTCACATATTGTCTTGGTTTACGTGAAGACTTGGTTTCTTAGTTAGACTTGGTTTCTTGTGTTTTTTCTCTCTCTCATTAATAAGTACAACGCCACATCAACAAAAAACTCAAAAAAGCAATAAATAGAGGGGTAATAAATGAGATAGAAACTACCATAGAGTCTGTATTGTGAGTGCTCTCAGCCGACATGGCCAAGCGCGAGGGGTGAGAGAGACAGTGCTGTTTGCGTTGTGCACAGTGCCGCAATATTATTTCGGGGGCATGGCAATGAGGAAATGGTTTTGTGCCCAGTTTTTGCATTGGTTGCCGTGGGAGTAAACTTTGATTTGGATTCAATTCGTGGAGTTGTTTGTATACAGTACGTTGTTTGGCACCGTTCAATCGACCTGGTGCACGATGGGTACATCTTGGAATGGACCATGCCTGCCGGTGTCCTGTCCAAAGCAAGGTACTAGGCTCCTTTAATTTCCGTTTCCATTTCCATGCTTGGGCACCTCTGCCTCCTGCTCTGCCCTTGCTTGCTTCGCTGTGCCTGTGAAGGACCCCATGGCAATGCAAATGCAATGGCACACATTGACCGGTCAGCCAAGCATACGTGTCGACTGCACGGGAGAAGACGCCGGCTTCCTCCTCTCCTCTCTTGAAAAAGGGAAGGCAAGGCAGGCTGCAAGCGAGAGGGAGGGAGGAGAGTTTGTTTTCGCAAATTAAAGCAGCCTAAAAACCCTAACAACAAACAAACCCTCCCATCGATATCGATTCCGATCCCGTCACTCCCATGGCCATGGCGCCGCCGCCGCCGTCCTGGGCCATCCTCCACACCGCCGTGCGCGTCTCCAACGACGCCGACCTCCCGGACGTCTCCCTCGCGCTCGCCGCGCCGCCGCGCCTCGCCCACCTCACCGTCTCCACGCGCGTCTCCCCGCGGACCCGGACCCCAGCGCCAGGATCCACTCCCCGCACGTCCTCGCCGCCGACCCCTCGGGCCTCCTCCTCGCCATCACGCCGCCGTCCCTCTCCGCCGCGGACCCCGGGGAGAAGCGCGTCCACCGCGGCCGCGACGGCGTCGAGCGCACCATCACCGTCAGCTACATCTCCAAGCCGGACTACGCCGTCCTCGACCTCGCCTCCGCCACCGCCCTCCGCCTCCCCGCCCACGACATCTTCAACGCCGGCTGCCTCGGCGTCATCGCCGCCCCGGCCCACCACGGCGGCTTCATGGTCGTCGAGTTCCAGTCCATGCTCGGCGGCGCCCAGGCCACGCTCCACTGCTTCTCGTCCCACACCGCCGCCTGGGTCACCAAGGTCGTCCGCAACCCGCTCCCGCGCTGGATCTGGACGTTCCGCGACGTCGTCTCCCACGGCGGCAAGCTCTGGTGGGTCGACACGGCCGCGGGGCTCCTGGCGTGCGACCCCTTCGCCGATGCCCCGGACATGGCCTACGTCCCGCTCCCCAGGGACCGCGACGAGGACGGCGACGACGCTTCACGCTGCTCCTGCTACTACTGCTCCGAGAGAATGATCGCCTCCCGCCGCGTCGTGCAGCTCAGCAACCACAGCTTCCGCTGCGTCCACATCGCCCCCGCACCACACGGCGCCGCGCCCACCGTCACCATGCGCACGCTCGCCAACCCGGAGACGCCCGACTGGACGCTCGACTACCAGGTGTCCTTCGCCGACATCTGGGCAGATCCCACCTACAAGGCCACGGGGCTGCCGGACAAGGAACCCGACGTCGCGCTCATCCACCCCGTCAACCCCGACATCCTCTACTGCTTCCTCGACGACTACCTCTTCGGCGTCGACGTGCGTGCCAGGAAGCTGGTCCACTGCGAGGCGCACGGGATGGCCCAAGACAGGGTCTCTTCGTCCTCTGTTCTCGCCTGCAATCTCCCCCAAGCGCGCACAGCCGCCGCAGTCGCAGCCACAGGTATATATTATATGAACACGAATCCGCCCCACAATTACCTTGGCTTCTCCGATCAAACACCCTATGCGTTGCGTTTAATGTGATGATCAGCATGCATGTTGTACAGCCTACATTGCTACCTGTTACAGATACACATGTCGCAAGTGATGCATTTCAGTTCTAATAAGAAATACAATTAAGGTAAATCTTTTAGTGTCGATGTTTACTAGAGAAATGCTTAAAGCTCGGTCTTGGGGATGCTTTGGAGTTAGGAGTTCCTGTTTCTAAACTGGAATGGTTTGCTTCTCTTCTTGCTGCAATTTGCTCAGACCTGGACTTGTTTCCATCACATATATTATATATGTAATGTTGTTGCCGTAGTTCAAATCGATTGTATGGACCATTTATTTGAACTGTTGATGGCCATTTGTTCATGGCGATTCATGTAGTTTACACTTCTTATGATTATTATGCCATCTGTCCAGATATTTTTGGTACACTAATGATCTCTGACTTAACTGTTTCTTACTTCCGTGGATTGTCTGATGTCCATGAGTCCAAATGTTTGGCATCACCCGAGATATTATTGTTTTAGAGAAAATCAAATTGTGGCATTAATGTAACAATCCTTTTGGGCTGAATTTCTGTAGCGGTAGTTTTGTTAACGTATTTGTTGATGTAAGATGTGTGGTAGTCGGTCCTAATAATAATGGTTCCTGTCAGCTATGCTATAGTGCACACTCTCCATTCTCCAAATGGAAGTTGCAATCTGAGAATAGAAAGCTTTGGTACTAGCTAGAACATCGTTCTGCTTGGATTCATTTTCTTTGTTTGAAAATGTGCTTGGATTGGTTTAAAGGATGATGCTTGGGCATGTACAGAAGTGATAATTGAAGTATTACTTCTCTACATTGCACATTTTAATTCCTAAAAAACTTTGTTTCCAGTACATATAGTCTCTGTGTCTTATTTTTTTCATAGTCCATAATCCTGTATATATAAATCAGTTCAGTGTAGTGAAGCCCAAATATTATATTCTCTAAAGGGATTAGTATTTCCTGTGTTTGCATGCAGGTTTCGGTGGGGATCACACTGTCAATGCTTCAAATGATGAGTCCACAACAGCTGCATCAACTTGAAGTGCTGGGATTGGGATAGTGGCTGACCTTTTTGGCAGGTGAGGTTAAGTTGTTCATGGTGGTGCTAGGTCTTGTTTTCCTGCCGGAGAAAGGATGAATGTAGCAAGCCTCTTATACACAGTTTTCCTTTGGTCCTGCAGGTGTTGGAAGCAATATGTGACCGACATCAAGTAACTACCAGAGGCATGTTAGGATGAGGACCAGAAGGCAGAACGCATGCTCAGTGTTTAGTAGTAGTTTATCGCTCATGTCAGGTCGTCAGGATGAACAATGGACATGTTATTGTAGTGAACTGGATCTCGTTCTGCTTTCTTGTTTGGACCAATGTCAGAGTGGTAGTATGTGTTATCACACTTCAAGACAGTTTCAGTGGCACGGCGAACTGTATTCTGTCTCTAGGGTAAATGGAACTGTATTCTGTCTCTAGGGCAGGTTGACTGCTGTGTGATCTTTTGAATCGTAGAATGCTTGACGACGAGTAAACTGTTTCCTGTTTTGTTATGTCACGTTTATGTCATGCAGCTTGGTCCTCTGCTTCTCGTGTGTCTGAATGAATGATCATGAGAATGAGAAGAATTTCATAAGGGGATGAATTGTTGGCCCATCCCGTCCCCGCCCCTTGGATGTTAATGGTAGCTTATTAGCAGTTCTAGCATAATGTCTATGGCAATAATCCCTTGGACGTACAGGTCAATTTTGTGTGGGTTTAGAAAAATTCTAACTGATGGCGGGTAGAGATATATCTCTTGGAGTATGTCCATACGATGAATGATACGATGAATGATGATGATCATCTCCCGGTCGGTTCATTAGCACTCGGATCCCTTGTACTCATGAATGTACATATGGTTGTGACTTTTTTGTGCTGAAACTAATGTTACTCCTGTTGACAACGTAATTTGGCAAGTTGTACTTTTGGTTAGCCAAATTGCTTTGACTAATAGTAGTCACGGTAATCAGCAAAAACATACATTGTTTAAGAGTTTTGACTGCAGGTTACTAGAAGCAGGCCGGCTTGGCTGATGCGTGGTGCATGATGTAGCATGTACACACGTGGTTTTAGCTGGATCTGAAGCACATGATTATTTGTGCTTGTGCCATCGCCGAGTCAAAGAAGAAGATATTTTCAAATAAGTGCATGGTTTGGTCAAGGATGAGAGAGAATAGGAGACGTAATGGGGCTGACCTTAATTATAGCCTATAGGTGTCCGTGTCGCCAAACAAATTAGGAATTAGAGATATTTATTATATACTCCCTACGTTTCAAATTATAGTTCGTTTGACTTTTTTGACCCTAAGTTTGACCACTCGTCTTATTCAAAAAATTTGCATAAAAATAGTCAAATTTAAGTCATTCTTAAAGACCATTTGTTAATAAAGCAAACCATAACAAAAGAAGTGATATTTTGTACAAAATTTTGAATAAGAAGAGTGGTCAAAGTTAAGGTTGAAAAAGTCAAACGAACTACAATTTGGAACGGATTTAGTATATTCAATTCATGCGTGTAAAAGAGTCTGGCCTTTCCGTTTGCCAAAGACCGTGGTAACCCATGTATAAATATAGGGTACATGGCCGATTGTAAGGACCTAACCAATCGTCATAATACAACTACTATTTTTCTTTGTTATGTTTCTTTCTTCTACCTTAGGACAGTAGTTTATGCCGAAACCTAATCTCCATTAGGATTGGTGATCTTTGCCGTTTTGCCCTGAAAAACGGTCGGCTTCCCTCCACGAAAGTGAGGATCCTTTGTTGCTTTGCTCGGAAAGCAATCGCTCGTCGTCGCGTAAAGTAACGATAATTATCGTGTTGTTGCGCTGATCAATTTTGCGTGCCAACAACTCCTACTTGTTTCTTTTTGAGGTATAGTAGAATTACAAATACTCTGGTAGCGCTAGCTTAAATGACTGAAGACAAAAGTGGCATATGCAGGAGAAAAATGCCTTCGGGGCAGTAAAGTAGGCGTACAAAAAAAAAAAAAAAAAAAAAAAAAAAAAAAACTAGTCGTGTTTCCTGCCGGGCCGTTAGAATCTTGGAAAGGCCAGTATAAAAGGAGCCGAGCAGCCTGCCGGGCCGGGCCTTTCCGTGCCTCATGTATGTTGGGCAACATTTGCTAAAAAACGAAAAAAAAAACTAACAATCGTAGAAGCACTTCGCATATGCCCGCCTTCCCCACTTTTCATTCCATGCATTTAATTTCGCACGTGTCATGAATGCCACCCTGACTATTACAAAAGGACGATTATTACTCCTTTTTTTCGAATTACTAAGTCAATTTAACTTTTGTATACATCAAATTTACTCTATATGTATATCTAGACAACATTATATTTACAAACATAACAAATTCAATGCACCAAAAAAAAAAAAAAAAAGCAACATATAATTGGAATGGAGGGCGTACTTACTGACGAGCCATTGACTCCATGCTCTAGCTAAGCTAGCATATATGATCTATAATAAATAAATCTTATTATACATATGTGTGTGTGTGATACGTGTATTTACTCATTCAATGGTAATGGACTTTATAATTTATTTCGGGATTTTCCCAACACTATGCATTAAGTGTGGTGACTTCGAACTTCAAGATTCGGTCGCTGAAGGTGCTCATAGGGGTAGGGTTGCGCGTGCGTGTGTTCATAGGGGTGACCGTTACCGTGTTGCGCCTGCTGCGTTATGCTGTAATCTCAAAAAAAAAAAAAAAAAATGGATAAAATCAGTGGAAATACGCTGTCAATTGAGGGCACCGTTACCTTCCTAACACGGTACGGTAGAGTCTCTCCTGCTTCTTCGCCACAAGTGTTTGCATGCAGACTGATGCATGATAAAGGAAAACCGGTGCTTGCTGGATGGTAGCTAGTGGACGCCCAAGATCAGTGAAGAAGGTCTCTCAAATGTGCGTAAATATGATGGCTACCACCGGTTGCTGGTATTAATATGCTGATGGTGCTTTCCTTGGTGACTCTTCATGAAATATTAGGCAATTTCCATATTAATTTCACAATATAAATCATGATAAACAGATCTGCTAGATAAAGCATGTGAAACATACTAGCATAGCATAAAAGCATATCACAGCTCATAGCATCATTCAATAGCAAATAGCATAGCATGATTATAGTAACAAGTGTAAGCACAACTAGCACACCAAATAAATTGGATAGATTGAACATGACTAACACAAAGATTGGATCTTGGGAATACCTGCTTGACATTGAGGACAACGTAATTGAGAGGTTCCCGAAAGCGAAGCCGAGGTCCTCCAGGTCGCTGTCGTTGTCGTTGTCGTCAAAATCATCGGCGGCAGAAGAAGTCAAAGAAGTTGACGATGAAGACGACGACGAGACAGTCCTCCGCGTGCCCTTCCCGGAAGACGAGCCGTGATGAAGCTTGAGAGCAGTCGCGCGAAGAGCGCTTCTCAAAAACCTTATTTGCCTTCTCCTGGTGCAGGATCACAAAGACGTCGGTTCCGGAGACCTGCTCGCCCGGTCGTTGGTGCACGCTAACGATCGGGCTGGAGACTTGGCGGCAGCGAGAAGAGGCAAAACCCTAAGCTTTCGATTGAATAAGTTTAGCGTGGTCGGTGGTCTGCTTATATAGTCCGGGTAGACCGACCTCGTGACACAGTCACGATCTAAACCGGTTAGGACTCTGTTGTTCGTATTCGTTTAGAACTCTACAAATCAAAAGACCGAAAACTAAAACTGCAAAAGGAGACTTGAGAAGATGAGAATCACTTTCCTATTTAAGTTGGTTCACTCCACCTTCCACTAGCAAGGTGAATCTGAAGGATTCCACTTCCCCCTTTGCACACATATAAATGGGCCGTTTGAGATTTAATAGGAATCTCAGGATTTTGTTATTGGGTCAAGCCCACTAACTCAATAAATTCCAACAACTCTGGCAGAGCTGCGGCGGGTGTGTGATCATCAGAGATCATGAAGCTCATGTAAAATTATTGGCCTGACGCATACTTGTACATTGCAGGGACGATGCAGAGAAGTACATGATGGCTTGTCGTGAAGGGATTGCTATGGCGGCAAGATGGCCGCTGCAGACTGAATCGGCGGTTGTCGCTGATAAGCTGAAAAGCAGGGAGCAAGATTGCTCACTGGTGTGGTCGATTCTGTAGGAGGCGCGGCTTCGTTAATCATTTTGCTCTTAGGTCGGATCATAGATAGGTATTTTTTGGTTCTTTTCCTGAGTTTGTTTGTCCTTGGTTTGTAATGATACGTTTTGATCTTTAGTAGAGTTTTTTCTCAATTTTTTTTATGAACTCGACCTGATTACTCTCTCTCCCTCTCTTTATTCATTTCCTAATAACACAGTATATCCCATATTATTTTTTTAGGGGCAAGCAAAGCATCATTAATCAAAGAGAAGACTACAATATTTGGCAATGATATCCGTGTACTACCACAATCCTGAATTGCCTTGAGTGCTGAAAACCGCCAAGGAAAGGGGAAAAACCACCAAGGAAATGATCCTTGACCATAGACCGTCAAGCAAACACACTCAAGAATAGAGGGCCAGGGAAATTAGTTTCCTTGAGTTTGGTGTTGAACCGCCAAGGTTTGATTTCGGCACTCAAGCAATTTTTTTGACGCCAAGACTATTCTGGTAGTGGTGAGACCCGCCGGTGGGGTTATAGGTCACTCCACCCACTTGAGATTCACGGGATACGAACTAAGCTCAAGTATGCGCTAACTTATTACAATTTCCTGCTAATAAAACGTAAACTAAATCTTCAAAGTTTCGGCTAAGTTCCTCCATCCATGTAAGTAGAGAAGGAAATTCAGAACGTGTTGTTGATGTCGGTTGATCCATAGACCGATGAGCACCTGACAGTCAGTCTCCAAGATCAATCGGCGCACACCACGTTCCTTTTGCTATTTGCATATTGTTTAGATTCTTTATTCTCTGATAAATTTACCAACTAATGTATATATATGTTTTCGTCCTTTGCATTGCATCTAGCTAGGTGGGTTCTTAGTATATGTGCTTACTAAACCATAATGTAGGTTATAGATATAGGCATATAGCTCTTTGTTTCATCTTCTTTGTGTTTACTTATGAAGCTACATTTTTATTTTAGTTTCTGTTTATTAGTTGTTGCAACTTTTGTTCATGTTTTAAATTCAAAATATAGATCCTAATCCAAACATGATTACTACAAATATAGCGCATAAACAATCAATTTAGGCTACAATACCCTGGTTTGCCTTTGGCACCCAAGGAAATTCCTGGCCGCTAAGGCAATTCAGGATTCTGGTGGTGTATATATTTGCACTGTTATTATAAACAAATTAAAGCCCACAAACGTACAAAATAAATAAATATATAATACAGAATTACAGATACATGATATATGCACGGTAGAAATACTCGTGCAAGCTATACGCGTACTGTTGTCTTGAGTTAAGACTAACAGATACACTCATAAACAAATAAAGAAACGACAGTAGTAGCAAGAGCTAGCATGCATGAATAATACACACACATAACTAACAGAGTACGTACTGTACATGCAGTGCAGGGGGCGATCTATTATTGATTATATTTTGACGCAAATATAACAGGAGGCTAATCATTAAGCTAGATCCGATCGATCCGGAGTACGTAGTTGACACGTCGGATGGATGGCAACGGCCGGGAAATGTGTATATTGGCAGCATGCAGCTAGCAGGTAGCGAGCGTCAACCAACGTACGTGTAGACCTCGCATACTCCAGACTTGATCGATGGAGCATGAGATAGAGACAGGCGGCCAGGAGTAGGTATATCTAGCCGCATGCTAGAACACCTCGTCGGTGTCGGATATGGAGAAACATGTGGGCGACGGCGACGGCGACGACATGCTGTGCTGTTGGTTTTCTTCATGGGTGCTGCTGCTGCTGAGCATCGTCGTCGCCGTCATGTAGTTGGCGCGTTTGCTGCTCGGCTGCATCAGGTACAGCTCGTCGATCGCCTGGAACGACAGGTTCCTCTTGATCGACTCCAGCACGGAGACCAGCCCCACATGGTGATGATGATGCATGTGGGCGTGCGGCGGCGCGGCGGCGTGCTGCAAGGAAGCGCCGGGCACGGGCACCATGCCATGGCCGTGCCCCTGATCATCGTGATGTATGTGGTGGGCGGAAGGGGACCCGTCGAGCCCGCCGCTGGCTATAAAGTACTTGAGCAGGTCGTCTCCTCCGTCGTCGTCGTTGTTCCAGTCGATGACGACGTCGTTAAAGCTGCCGCCGGTCCCGGCGTCGGGCACTACCACCTCCCTGCCGTGCGCTGCTGCTGATGCTGCTGTGGTCATCACCATCTCAGCGCGGTGGTAGTCGGTGGGCGGAACGGCGGCGGCCCGGGTGGTGGTTTCCTCGGAGCTGTCGTCCATGTCCGCCGGGCCCATGAAGGCGCCCTTCTTGCGGACGCGGCAGAGGACCCAGTCGTCAAGCTGCATATATGTATGTACGTAGGCAGGCATCGATCAACCCCATGAAATGAATACACCATGCATGCAACTATGCATATGAAAGATGATATATCCCTTACCCTCATGGAGTTTGCGGCGGCTGGCCTGGCGAGCACCGCGGCGGCGTCCGTGTCGAGCAGCCGGTACTCGTGCATCACCCACTCCGTCTTGCTGCCCTTGGGGGAGCGCCCCTGGTAAAAGACGAGCGCCTTCTTGACGCCCAGGCAGTGCGCGCCGCCGGCCGCCAGGATGGGCTTGTCGGTGCCGGTGGCCTTCCAGTAGCCGGACCCCGCCGTGCGGTTGGGGCGGGCGCCGTTGGGGTACTTGCGGTCGCGGGGGCTGAAGAAGAACCACTCGCCCTCGCCGAACATGGCCTTGTCTGCATGCAAGCACCACGGTTAGTAAACAAACTTATCATCCATCATATAAACTATACTGATGCTTCCATCGAAACAAAAGTCATCAAGCGGCGCTCGATCATCTATCATCGTATTATCTTCTGTACATACTTAGCAAACAAGCAATCTAAGCCCTGTCCGTACCTGCTTTGTATGTAGCGGACAAGACAAACACAAGAGACGCTGCTGCCAGTGCTACCTAGCTACATACTTCCCTTGTTCTCAACGACGACCACCACCCGTACCGTACCTTCTACCCAGGTTACGAGCGAAATGACAGGCCAAGAATGATCTATCTGCTGACGCCGGATCATATCGATCCAGTATAGACTTATACAAGGGGTTAAGATGATCTCGATGCGGCCGGCATGGATTATTTGGATATGCTGAGCACAGCTATAGGTAGGACAAGGTGCAGGAGATCACGCCGGGCGATGGACTCACCAGGAAGGTCCCACGGGTCGAACTTGTAGATGTCGACGTCGGCGATGATGGAGGTGACGGAGGTGGCGGTGCCGGCGATCTTCTTCTTCAGGTAGCAGACGATGATCTCCTGGTCCGTTGGCTGGAACCTGAACCCCGGCGGGAGATGGCACCCACGGAACACCAACGACGATGACCCTGCGGCGGCGGCGGCCATAACTATCTATCTATCTGCAGGTCGAGGCCGCAAGAAAGAGCAATAAGCTAGCTTATTATCTTGCGTTGCTACAAGCTAGATGATGCAACAACCTTTTGAGCTCAGTAAGCTAAGACGAAGTGATATATATAGGCTGCCCGTGGCGTGTGTCGCTAAGATTCCTACCGTATACGTTACCGGCGGCGGGGGCCCGGGGGCAACATATACCTACACGTGCACATCCATCTATCGTCCGCCGGCCGGCCGGGTAAAGGATCCGAACCATTTCATGATGGATGGGGTCCGAAACCGGTTCGGACTTGGGAGAAATAGCTGCATCTATCGCAAGCAGCAGCACATCCAATTTAACTGACGCCCATCCGTTCGTCAGCCTTCCATCGCCTCCCCCGGTTCCTATGTGCAGCGCCAACAATACGGACCATGTCGTTTCTTGATCCTCCTCTATGCTCTCTAATGTTCTGTATTGCTCTGTAAGACTACTGCTTTAATAATCATCACAGTAGGCCGGGCAGGTGTCAATGTGTGACAGCGCCCTACTCTGTGTGTAAATTCCAACAAGTGTCGACCATCTCATCGAAGAGAACAACGGTATGTGTGTGTGTAGACGCGCGCGCACCTGTTGAATCATATGCATCTATATGGTATCAATCTCTCAACAAGAGATGACATATCAGTAGATAGCCAGATTATATTATTGTGGCCACCTCGCCTCACCCGCATGCTCATCTCGTCAAACATCTCTAGTTACCGTAAAGGTTAAGGTCCTGTTTGGATATTGCAAACTACTTTTTTTCCAATCACGCAAAAGCTTTGCACATTTTTCATTAAGAAGAGAAGTTTCAGAACAAGTACAATCGGGATGCATTCACATAATGAGTTTAAGCACTTATCTCCTTGCTTGCGACTACCGCTAATGGACTACTCGTTGAAGAAGACACCCTAGCTGTTTGGCCCCGGCTTGCACCCGTTGTTGTACCTGTGCACGGATCGTGGCCATGGTGCCATGGATATCAGTGGCAGCGCCCCGGAAACACCACGCATTGCGCTTCTTCCAGACGTCCCAAGCAATTAGCGCGAACAACGAGTTGGACCCTCTTGACAGGTTTACGGTCGAAACTGATCTCCATGCCACCCACCACTCCAAGATGGATCCGTTCGGCTGCTGCAGGATCGCCGCGCCCAGCGCTATGGCAGTCCGGAACCAGATTTACCTGGAGTAGGAGCACTCAACGACGATGTGGTCTATCGTCTCAGGCTCTTGATCACACGGGAGGCACGAATCTGTGGCGTCCAGCTCGTGCCTCCTCCGTCTGTCTGGTGTCTGGTGTCTTCGACGTAGAGCAAGCCAAAGGAAAAGTTTGATCCGGAGTGGAGCCTAGATCTCCCACACCCTGATGCAACCCGAGGCGGGTGCAAGCCGATGTGCAGAGCTTGGTATGCCGATTGCACCGTGAAAGCATCTAGGTCCCTAGTGTGGGTTTCGATGATAGATGACAATATAAATTACCATGACTAACGTGTGTTTTGTAGAAACAGGGTTGAGTTAGGTCACGGTAATGGTGATCTCGGGCAATGTGAGTGGTACGCCCCCTGACGATGAAATTCGCTTCGGTTTTCCAAGGATGGACGACAAGGTTAAGGACGATTAGTTCCGATTGTCGATGGAGTTGAGTGACATCGGATTAGTCGTTAGGACTTTGTTTTCTATTTTGGCCTACTTTTAAGGGGGTACGAATGGGTAGCTTAACCTAGGTTAGTCTAGTGATTAGATGTGGTGCACACTTGAGATTTCTAGCACTAGGTAGCTCAAAAAGTCCCTGAGATCAGTTGGAGTTGAAGCCATTCACGAAGATGTGGTGTCAGAGGTGAAGAAGAGCTTCAAAGAGGCGACCGGATGCTGGACCGGACGCTGGCTCTCTGACCGGAGGGTCTGGTCAGGCAGCGTCCGGTCGATTCCAGAGAGGTCCAAATTGGACCAAAATGCTGACCGGAGCACCGGACGCTGAAGACTATTGCAACGGCTAGTTGATTTGATTTGACCGGAGCGTCCGGTCAGTACGCAGAGGCAGCAGTTTGTGCTAATATTTGGAGTTGGAAGGTGGGGGCTATATATACTTTTCCCCCACGCCCTTGCACACTCTCTTGCTCATTTGTTCAGCTGAGAAAACCCTTTGAGAGTGCAAGGAAGAGCAAGAGGCTAAGGAGGTGTTCATATGCAAAATTAAGGACCTCTTTAGTGCTTTGAGAGATTCAAGTGTGCATCCACTCTTCTCCTAGGCTTGTTGTGGTCATGTGAGAGTCTGTGCTTGTGTCTCTTGGTGATCGCCATCACCTAGATGGCTCGGTGGCGGATCATGGCTTGAAGACCACCCGATGGAGCTTGTGGGTGGCTCAAACGAGCTTGTGAGCGGTTGTGGGCGATTCACCGCGACAGAGTGTCGAAGAATGAGCCCGTAGAGAGCACTTAGTTCTTGCGAGGACTAAGGGGGGGCGATACTCTTGCGAGAGTACTCCAACAAGGACTAGTGGGGAGTGGCGACTCTCCGATACCTCGGCAAAACATCGCCGCATTCCTTTCTCTCTTTACTTTGAGCATTTACTTTCTGCAATTCTATTCCATGTCTTTACATTTCTAGAATTGTCATGCTAGAGTAGGATTGGAACCTAGGATGCTAAACTTTATGCTATAGTTGCTAGAATCACACATAGGCACAAGTGGGTGAATTTGGGCTATTAGGTTTAATATTTGCAAGAAAATTTTAGATTAGCCCAATTCACCCCCCCAAAAAAAAAAAAAAAAACCCATCTTGATCCTTTCACACCGAAAATTTGCCGTCCAACACCCATCTCCATACCAAACAATCCGACATGTTGTTAAGTGCTATGTTTCGAACTGCATGCCATACCTGAAGGTATTCGGCTGTGGCATGCATGGAGACGCTACTGGTGATCATGCTCACCCATCTTCTGTTTGGGAGCGCGTCGGCGACGGTCTGCCTGTTGGCCACCCTCTTCAGGATGAACTGTAACAGCGTTGGCGCCCTCGCCCTAATCGACACGCCGTAGATCCAGCTATCCAGCCAAAATAGGGTATCCTTTATAAAGTATTAATTGGATGGTTAAATACTATATGTATATATATGGTTTCGTTGTGCAAAATACTTTAGTTTCCAAAATCCGCTAGGTGTTTCTAAATTGGTTAACGGAGAGCCAAGCTTCAAAGAATTTTTCGCAAAATACAAGAACAAATATGAGATATATTTAGAAGCAAATGAATTGGCCAAAAGAAGAGAACTCAAAGTGACCATAAAGACATGAAGAGCAATATTCGGTCGATCATCAAGCTAGGTAATGAAACCATGGTATAGTTGAGTTGCACAAAATACATAAATCGACAGGCCTTCAAATAATGTTCCCAGCAGGCATTTTTGTCTACCACTCCATAGAGTAGTAGTGCTGTAGCTAGCTGGGCGGTAGTGACTATAAATTAACAGGTAATTATTCGCAGCTAGCATACATGCATATATGAACTGCGCAAACATACAGTTAGCACCGGCGACAAAAACAATGCTTTGTTTTGTTGATTTCGGACTGTCACTGTACAGAGTGATCCCCACATCAGTTGTTAGCTAGCATCAGAGAAGATCCGTGTATTACGTAGACGACGCAAACAAAGCCCTCTCGGTCTTTTAAATACAGAAGGCTACCGGATTGGTCTCAGGTCTCATCGGATCATCACATATATCATACAGATGGGACTTACAGGTGACGATATATAATCCCACCAAGCAAATTACTACTACCTTGATCGGTTCCAAATCGTATGCCGCTTTATAGTTTTGTTCCGAGTCAAACTTCAATGATAAATTTGGCTATTTTTTTAGAAAAATATACACCCACATCTACAATATCAAATTAAGATCCACTGAATCGAATTTGTTCTTGACAGTGTATATTTTGTTCTAGGTCAAACTTTTCTAATTTATTCTACCAAATTTTTAGAAAAATATAAAACCACATCTACAATATCAAATTAATTTCATTGAATCCACTATATCGACTACGTCTTGATATTGTCTAGTTTTGTTCTATGTTAGACTTTTCTAATTAATTCTGTCAAATTTTAGAGAAGTATACACCTACATCTACAATATCAAATTAGTTTAATTATATCCATTGTATTGTATCAAATTGATGTCTTTGCAGTGTATTTATTAATTTAGTATTGTAGATGTTAATATTATATTTTCTACAGACTTGGATAATATTGAAAAGAAGTTCAACTTAGGACAAAGATAAAGTGCTCGTAATTTGAAAAGGGTGAGTATTGGGACCAAGTCATGCAGGTGCACCTAAACGAAAGCGAGGATCATCTCATATGGAGATGGTCGACCAATGGAAAATACTTCTCTAAGTCGGGCTACCGTACCTTACAGATGCCTTCTCACCCAGTCTCGGGGTGCAAGCGCATCTGGAAGACATGGGCACCGCTGCGGTGAGAATATTCCTGTGGCTAGCAATTACAAGGCGCCACTGGACCGCAGACAGGAGAGGAGGCGACATGGGCTTGAGGCAAACGACAATTGCTTCTTGTGTGATCAGGAACCAAAGAGCATCGACCACATCATCACCTCCTGCTCCATCTCCCGGCAAATATGGTGAACAATTCTGGCAGTACTCGGCGCCGACTACTCACAAATCGGAGGCAACTCTACACTCTCAAGTGTGGTGGGATGACTAGCGTCAGAGGTGGCACGGCGACAAGCGGAAGGGGGCAGACACCTTATTCGCCTTGGTGGCCTGGCAAATTTGGAAAGAGTGGAATGTGAGATGTTTTCACAATGCTAGCTCCAGCACCAACCATCTGCTAGCCACCATCAAGCACACCGCCGATCAATGGATCGAAGCGAGGCATGTAAACTAGGTTGTCTCATTCGCGAGTAATCAACATGTGGTTAAATTTGGGGAGGCAGAAATCAAATGTAAAACTTTTACCTCCCCAAATTCACATTAACTCTTCTACTTGAATACAATGAAGTGCAAATCTTTTCGTTTTTGAAAAAAAAAAGGGTGAGTATGATACTAGCGCAATTGATTTATTTTTGTTATATTAGCACACAAGAAATCCAAATAAACATGATGTGCTTTCATTTTTAGGACATCAGATCAATCCGATGTGCTTCATCATTTAAAAAAATGTTTAAAAGTTACTCCCTCTATTCTAAATTGTAAGTCATTGTGACTACTTTAGACAAAATGTATACAATATATAGCTAGCTAGGTGCGTAACAAAACAATCTATATCATGTCGTAACTCATAACAACTTACCATTCAGAGCGGAGCGAAAAGAACCATTCGGTCCTTTTTGGTTATACATATATATACTACTAATTAATTAATTAATGAGACAAGGTCCTGGCCAAGTCGCCATTACTAGGCAGTGAGGACGTGAGGTGGCATATACTCCATGCATACATGCTCCAATATATTGACTGCCATGTGTCCAACCAAGGGCAATCAATCCCGTGGCAATGCACACTCGGCTCATACAGTATGTACACGTACGCGGCAGCATCAGGTGCATGTCTGCTCTCGGCGATGCATGGAATTGGTATGTATATATAATACTGTCTGATCGATGCGGTCGTAACGACAGACGTGTGCACAGCTCTAAGGCGGCCGAGCTGAGATATATATAATGCAATGCGGCTATTCCATATTACTAACAATCCAACGCAAGATGCGCCAACATTATGCCATATACATTGCCATCCATGCTTTAGTTAGTTGACGGCTAATTTGAAGCCTTCTCTTGTACTAGCCGTGCCGGGCGGCAAGTACACGTACTGAGCAAGGACAGGACACGCTTCTCCTTTCCGCGAAATTGCATGCATCAGCTAGCTCAGTCCTGACCTGTGCAGTCCGGCCTCCACAGTACAAGAAGAACAAAAAAATGGCAGAGAGTATGCGTTTTGGTTACGTTCAAATCCCGTATGCAGCTTATATATTAGTAATCATTATATTGACTCACTCTCTGAATATATAATTTATGCTGCAGAGCATATATGCAGGAGGACGGATATACTGCGTGCTGTGCGACTGCAAAGGCGACAGGTATCTTGAAAGATACGTGGTGCATGGGTCGTTGTTGTAGAGTTACGCACGGGATGACTTCGTCTGAAAAGTTTGGCTTAATTTGGTGTTTCCATGGGGTGAAAACGAGTTGCATTGTTCCCCGGCCCGGCCCCCAAGTATTCGTCGCATTGCAGTGATAGCCAGGATCCTTCCATGTTGTTGTTGCTAATTTGTCTCTATACTAAAGCTAGCTACTCCATCTCGCCTAACGACACGTGGAACCACATGCTTGGACCTACATGTTTTGCATTACTTCGTTCATGACCATGCATATATGACCTGGTAAATAAAGCAATAATTGAGCAACTAAGACTCTATCTCATTCATCTAGTCCAACAACTTTACAATGTGCTAGCTGGAGAGGCCCTGCCCAATTTATGTGTGAGCTTCCTTTTTTTGAAGCATATATATATAGCTACTTTTTCTGTTTCTTTCAAGCAGGAAACATGCATATATATAGCTACTTATATATATATATATATATATATATATATATATATATATATATATATATATATATATATATATATATATATATATATATATATATATATATATATATATATATATATGTGAGGATGATGGTACACATAATGAAATGGCCTAGCTAGTACTTAATAAGCATCGATCATATCGACATGCATGCTTATTTATTTATCAAACTATATACATGTAAGGAGCCAGGCAACTCCTTATGATCTTTTTGCTTCTGAGCTAGTACAGGTAAATTACAATTGCATCGAAATCCGCGCGCTTATATATAGTAATTGCATTGGAGCATCATTCTGCACTCTGCAGTTAAAATTCTTTCACGAATATAATGCGTACTGTCTGTCGCTGTCTAGGTATGAAAGTCTGCATGATCTCTACCAGCAGACCTTTTCTGATTTCTCACACTTGTTTGGTCATCACAAACCTCTCCTCACCTTCACAGTTCAATTCCATACTACAGGTACCAGCAAATGATATGGAACGGGACCCGCCAGTTTATCCAAACTGATTAACTCTCACTACCGGTTTCGGCCTCTTTGGTCATCACAAACCTCTCCTCTCTGCTGTGATTTATATATTATTACATGATACTTCCATGTAGGAAACACCGTTCC
The DNA here is from genome assembly GCA_015847255.1 of Hyparrhenia diplandra. Taxonomy (NCBI): domain Eukaryota; kingdom Viridiplantae; phylum Streptophyta; class Magnoliopsida; order Poales; family Poaceae; genus Hyparrhenia; species Hyparrhenia diplandra. The sequence continues at coordinate 76,469 of JADLZK010009513.1, forward strand.
TCTCAATGATAGCACCCTCTTATCCAATCAAATCATATCTCTGCAGAAAACAACACACCTGATGGACAGCGACCGCCGACCCGTATATATAGTATAGTATGTGTATGCAGTACGTCGCTCTTCTGATCTTAGCCACAACATTGCTTCTGCGTTCAGGAACATGCATGTGTGCATGTCCATCTCTTGTGATCTGCCCAATAATATAAAATCAATCCTAACTAGCTATGTAGTACTAGAAACCAGACTGAAAAGTTTGACAACGGAAAATAATCCAGAGGTCATAGCAGCTGGATCGAGGACTAAGATGTTATATGTTCTAGAAAAATAACATCGCGGGGTGGGTGGCTTCAATGAAGGCACACACGCCCGATGCAAGTTTACTCCTTAGTCCTGAGGGTGAGAGCGATGTGAATATACTTGGCATCATCCTTAGTTCTTTTCCATGTGGAGGTAGATCCTCACACGTTTGGTATTTGCCTGCCGGCCAACATAACAAACTATTTTTCTTCAATTTTTTTACTAATTGGAGGCCTAAAAGTCTTTTTTCTCGAAGGCCAACGGAGCCTCCACATGAGATGTTCTAGGAAAGAATACTAGAAATTCTTACAGATCTATTTAAGGAGTTTACCCACTTTTGACAGTAATAAATATAAACTAACATCCACACACAGTACTCAATCTAGATCTAAATGACCAACATATATGCTATTGACCTTCCTAGATCTTACTTCAAAACCATGATCTTGAATAAGTATGGTGCAGACTAAACCTTTTCTATTATCTTCTTAGTAATAAGAGTATATATAGCCTAGGACAACATAAAAATTCCTTAATAAAATACAAACACGGAGTTTTAAATAACATATAATAAGGACATGAGTTGTGAACCAACACGTCCATTTAAATATATCCAAAACTTGAAAGTCAAAACTATATTTGCCACTAGCCACCTGAACTAAATGCATATTGAAGATTCATGGAGTGCCATGGAGAGAGAGAACTATTTATATATATATGGATGTAAAAAAACATATAGAGAATATAGTAGTTAAGTTCAATCACAGTTGGATAAATTCACCTCTAGGGGTACAATGACCACAGCGATATTGTCACCACCACAGTAGGTCACAGAAGGAGTACAATGAGAAGGAAAAGATTATAATTATCACAATCTGTTTGTCATAGAAGGTCTTATATCTTGTAGTGCTATATAGGTTGGAATTGCATTGTAAATGAACAAAGGAGGAGGCCGAAAGATAAGTAATTCTGATTAGTTCTGGGTACAAAATAAACATAAGTTTCTAATACTTATGTCTCCTAAAATTCTAGCCTTTGTTTACGAGGTTTGGAGAAATTAAATCTCATAATAGTGAGTTCAGAACTAGCAACCCAGGAAAGAGATGACGGCCGGTAAGCGCTGATATCAGAAAGTAGAAATATTGGTCCACAATACAAGAAAAGCTACCCCTGCTGTCCCCCCAGTAGTTAACAAGCTGGAGTAGTAAGTAAGAACACCGTCAGATTGTTCCAACCACAACGACCTGAATAATTGACCAAATGATATCGATGACGACGACTACTGTGATGCTATAGAGCTAACAGGACAGATAGGAATGAATGACAGACGAGTCCATGCTCACGGACGCGCGATGACGACAGGCGATGGAGCATTATATACTCACTGGGACAACGACGCTAATGGAAATGCAGCTTTGCCTCCCAACTCGCATTATATTGTAAAGCTAGTCCTTCCCTGAGCTTGCTAATGAAAAAAAAAAATTGAAAGCTCGCCCTCTCTTCATGCCCTCTCCAACAGTTAATTAACACATATATAATGCTCATAACGGAATCCATGACAACTTTCTAGAAAAAAAACATAAGGACATATATATATAGTGTCTAGAAAGAAGACGATGCAAGAATGATCGGAAGGCTTAGAAATTTCCTCTCAAGAACACTAGTATGACCTTAGGTCTTCAAGAGCTTAGCATTCACCCTAGGCATTCGGTAAATACCGAACCGATTGGTTCGGTTCTTTCGTTCTTATGCGAATTTGGTTCCTCATAAACTAGTATTGATCAGTTCCCAAAAAACTCAGTATTACCGAGGAAATTTGGTTCAGTTTCGGTATTTACCGAACTGGTCACATAAAAGATGTAATTGCAGGTTCAAAAACTAATTTTGACATGATTTCGTAGATAGTAGTATAGTGCAAAATACAAATACATATAAAAGTCCAAATGACTATAAGTGCGAATGCCAAAAATACATAATATAATAGCCTACAATAGTAATATCAATAATATAGCAACACTCAAACTTATCACGTTTCAGGTAAATTTGGTTTGGTTTTGGTATTTACCTCGGCAAATTCAGTTTTCGAGAACTCAGACCCCAATAGCGAGTCGAATATTTGGTTTTTGGTAATTTTGGTTCGGTTCTCGGTAATTCATGCCCAAGTTGAGTTAGCAAGCGTATAAATACCAAAACAAACTTGTTATATGGGAGTTGAGACATGATTGAAGAATGTTCTGCAAGCCACATTACATCATGGCTGCATAAAACAATGCATAGAGGCCATCTAGAATCTAGTTGTTCCCCGACCCTTCGAAAATGCTAAAAATCTATGAGCTATAGCTTACAAAACATGCCAAAAACAAGCTAGAAAATCACCCCAAAAGGTACCAGCTAGCCAGCCCAAACTACACATGGCTGAGTGTCTAAGTAGCCATGTTAGGTGTGGCAAAGCAACCAGTAACCATGGAAATAACCATCCAAGCTCACGGTGGGCATCCGGTATTAAGCGACAGATTGGTTCGGTTTTTCGGTTGTTGCATCCTTCGGTTTCTACAAAACACCAACTGATCAGTTGCCCAAAAGACATGAAACCGATGAATTTGGCTTTAGTATCCTCAGCTCGGTTTCCACCGAACCAACCAAAGCTAGCAAAGACAAGAAAAAATCGGGAGTGAGAATAGAGAAAAATGCTACCAAGCATGCAGCTGCCTGCTTTCGACGCGCTCGCGCGCGCAATTCCGGTGCTGCTCACGCCCGCCCAGGTGCAGCTAGCTCACGAGTCGCGTGCGCCGCTCTCGCCTCCAGATGTTGCTTGTGCCGCACCGCCACCGATTCACCTACCTAGCAAGTTGTTGTTGCTTGATGCCGCCTCCGCCATCGATTCTCCTGCCCAACACACCACTCCTGCCTAACGTCGGCGGCGACAGATAGGGTTAGGTGAGTTGAGTGATGCGGCTGGGGGCTATGCTCTTTTTGTTACGTACTTATGTGGACTTCTGGACTAGAGTATGGTGGGCTGTCGTGGACTGGGCTACTATTCCTGAGTGGTAGGCCTGGTAGTACTTCACTAGTAACTGTTATTCTTGTTCGCTCGTGGACTTTAATCGGTTGTTTGGCTTATCGGTTTGGTTGCACTATGAAACCAAAACCAAAGCGGTTGTGACCCAAACTTCGCAGATGTAGAAACCGAAGCCGAAACCGAAACCCAAAAAAACCGAGATTTAGGTTCAGTTCGGGTTTCAGGTGAAAAGTGCCCAGGATGAATCCAAGAAATAAACACCATGAATTTGTGACCTCAACTTTTCGCGACCAATGGGTGTACAAACCCCCCAAAAAAACTCTTCATCTGGAGCCACAATTGGCATGGACATATATTGGTTGCCTAAATCGAAACTCCATAGTAATGTGTCATGTGGCTCGACAGTTCTTGGACCCAAAAATGGTAGAAATCATGAGCTATTGCTGACAAAACGTGGAAGAAACGTACAACTTGACACCAATGAGAGAGGAATATGGTATCTGGTGCTCTGTTGAAGCGCAGTGCCTCAGCAGATTGCTTGCTATCCTCTTCTTCCCTTGTGTGGAGCTGAGTTGGGTTGTGTGTGTTTGCTAGTTTACTCAATTTTTTCTTTTAGTTTTGGTGTTCCATGGGGTTTTGGGATTGATCTCTCGACCCTCCCTATGTAACGGGTCTTTATGACCTATCTCCCTTGTGGTTGCTTTTTCTTCTTAAGGAAATGACACGTAGCTCTCCTACGTCATTTGAGAAAGCCATGTGAAAGTGTTGGAATGGCGATACGGTGGGCATAGAAACCCTAAATAAAACTCATTATATGGCACTTTCTTGCTTGAGAATTCTTCACCCTGTTACTAGATAGACATCTTGGTTGTGCAAAAAAGTGCATTCAAATACCAACTCGCAGCAGCAGCACATGGAGAGCTCCGTGATTTCCGGATCGACTGTTGAGGCGATCAGGGAGGTGATTTCGAACCCGACGACGATCTAGGCCGCCACTCCGGCGACCTCGATCTGCTACGCCGCCGGCCACGTGGTCGCGGTGTCCACACCCCGGGCCTACCCTGCTGCTGGGTCGCCCGGCCAACGCCATATCGTCGGTTAGCCGGTTAAAGGCGCCGTCGACGCTCAAACACCGATAGGGTTTTGCCGCTTAGGTCCCTAGTCGGGTTTGGATTCTCGTGGTTGCGATCTCGCAACGCACATCGTTTGTGCCCCCCTGTTGATCGTGATGTCGGGATTGGGAGTGGGCGGTGCGGAGGGGAGTGGCGGTGGTCCAAACCCTAATGTGGAGGACATGCTCCGCAAACTCTATCTCACGGAAGAAGAAGAAGAAGAAGACGTGGTGGATTTCTGCGACGAGGATGAGGATGAGGTCATGGCACCGACTCTCACCCTGGTTGGGAAGGTCCTGTCGCCATCTCCAATTCATGTCAACCTGATCAGATCGGCCATGAGACCGGCCTGGGGCAACCCGGTCGGGTTAAAGCTCCGCGCCTTTGGCGCCAAGGAGAAGAACATGTTCGTGGCGGAGTTTGGCAGTGAGCGTGATATGGATCGTGTCTTGGCTGGCTCGCCATGGATGGTGGGGAGGCATGCTGTGTTACTCCAGGAATACGATGGGAATCGTAGTGCTTCAAAAATTTCGTTTGATCGGATGGAGATTTGGGTTCGGGTTTTAGACATTCCTCTGGGTTGGATGAACCGAACCAAAGGAGCTCGTGTTATGGAGATGATTGGCCATGTTTTGAAGTGGATGTTGATGAGGAGGGTAAGGCTAGCGGAGCCTATCTTCGGGCTAGGATCGCTATTGAAGTGGACAAACCGATCAGGAGGGGTGTCCGGCTTCAGATGAACAAGAAGGAGGAGCCGAGGTGGTTCCAGGCGCAGTACGAGCGACTACCATACATCTGCTTCTCCTGCGGCAAGATGGGTCACTCCGAGGTAGAATGTGCTACTCCCGCTGAGCGTGACGAGCACGGCAAGCTCCCATATGACGTGCAGTTACGTGCGCCGGAGGAACGCCGCAAACGCTTCCAGTCTTTTGGGGCTGCAGCGGCGGAATCTTTTGGAAGCGGATCGGCATCGGGGTCTAGACCACCAAAGTACAACAGCAACAACTCTGGGCGGAGGTCCGCAATGCGGATTCTCAACGATGCCGCGGTCGGTCGCCGATTCAGAGGAACAGGAGGTTCAGTCCCCACTGAAAAAGTCTCAAAGTGGTGGGTCTCAACCGGGGGGTAGTGATGGCTCGGGTGCTAACCGGAAGCTGGATCTCCAGGATGATGTCCAGGACCCACGGTCGTTACTCCGTAAGAGGAAGTCAAAGAATACCGGTCAGATGAACCAGACCCCTGATCTCAATGTGCCAGCGGTGGAGGCTGGTGCCATTGTTCCTGTGGGCATGGTGAACTCGATGGTGGTTCAGATGGATGCTTCGGGGAGTAGTGGAGTTGGTACCAGGAGGGAGGCTTTGAAGAAACAGAAGTGTGACAACACTAAAATTGTAGGATCAGCGGCGGCTGTGGATGGCAGCTCCCGCCGGGCACAATGAATATCCTAAGTGTGAACTGCCGGGGCTGCGGGCAGCCCGAGGCAGTTCAAGAACTTCGCCAATTGGTGAAGGAACGAGGGCCCATGGTGGTGTTCTTGATGGAGACAAGGATGGGGGAGGAGCGTGCCCTTGGCTTGAAGTGTGACCTTGGCTTCCCAAATGCCATCGTCGTCAAGTCAGAGGGTCTTAGTGGGGGTCTTCTGCTGCTGTGGCGTCATGACGTTGTGGTGGCAGAGATGAGCAAATCGCGATCGCACATTGATGTTGTGTTGTCGTGTGATTGGTTGAAGATTTCACATTGGAGACTCACCGGTTTCTACGGGGAACCGAGGCGCGAGAGGAGGAAAGAGAGCTGGTACCTCCTTCGTTTCCTCCATGCACAATCGTCGGAACCATGGTTGTGTGTGGGGGATTTCAATGAGGTGCTTGCGGCGGATGAACAGATAGGGGGGAACGAGCGGGAGCAGTGGCAAATGACCGCCTTTCAGGATGTGGTCAGTGATTGCGGCTTCTAAGACCTGGGGTATCATGGCCTCCCCTACACATGGGATAATAGGTAAGGGGGTGCCCGCAATGTCAAGGTACGGCTGGATCGAGCGCTGGGAGATAGCAAATTCATGACCGAGTTGGGGGAGTCTACGGTACATCATCTCCAGCTCGCGGAATCAGACCATGCTGGAATCCTGGTCGAGGTGAGGGAGTGTACAGCTCCCAATCGCGGTGGTTGCAGATGACCAAAGTCCTTTAAATATGAGAATATGTGGAGAGCTCATGGGGAATATATGGAATTTATTAACAGATCGTGGGATCCAGGAGAGGGTCAAAATGACATGTCCAAGGCTGTCAATGCGCAGTCGGCCTTGCAATCTTCTTTGAAGATCTGGGATCGTGAACAAATTAAAGAATTAAGAGGGGAGTTGGAGAAGGAGAGGGAGTTGACTCTCTATCGAGGCCCTACGGCCAAAGAAAGAGAGATCATGGCCCGGCTGTCGGATGTGCTATCCAGGGAAGAGACAATGGAGCGACAGAGGTCGCGTATTTCCTGGCTCCGGGAGGGTGACAGAAATACTGCATTCTTCCAAGCCAAGGCGCGAGCAAGGGGTCGAACAAACCGGATTAAGCAATTAACTAATGCGGATGGTCGGGTGTTTACTGAGCAAGAGGACTTGGAGCGATTGGCATGTGAATTCTATCAGCAATTGTTCACAGCCCAAGAGATCTTGAGTCCGGAGGCGGTCTGTGCTCATGTGCCAAAGAAGGTGACGCAGGAGATGGCCGAGTTACTCACGAGGCCATTTACTGAAAAAGAAGTCGAAGCTGCTCTATTTCAAATGGCACCGAGCAAAGCTCCTGGAGTAGACGGCTTCAATGCCGGATTCTTCTAGACCCATTGGGAGCTGGTGAAGGAGTGTGTGTTGGCGGCTATGCTGGGGTTTCTGAACGGGGGAGATCTACCTGAGGAGGTAAATAAAACTCTACTGGTCCTTATCCTAAAAGTTGCTAACCCGCAAGAGTTGTCGCAGAACAGGCCGATATCGCTGTGTAACGTTCTCTATAAGATCTGCTCAAAAACGATGGCGAACCGGCTTCATGGTATCCTGGACGAGATCATTTCTGTTGAGCAGAGTGCGTTTGTGCCTTGACGTCTGATCACGGACAATATCTTGATAGCGTACGAATGCATACACTATCTGAGGCACAAGAAAGGAAAATTGGGGGGCTGTGCAATCAAGTTGGATATGGCGAAAGCCTATGACCGTGTGGAATGGCGGTATTTGGAAGCTATAATGATGACATTGGGGTTCCCTGACAGGTGGTGTGCGCTGGTGATGAAGTGTGTCACCTCGGTGTCATTCTCTGTCCGGGTCAATGGTGTTTTCTCAGATGATTTCAAGCCGTCGCGTGGATTAAGGCAGGGCGATCCCATCTCGCCCTACTTATTTCTTATATTCTCGGAAGGTTTATCCTGTATGCTCAAAGGCATTGGACCATTGTGTGTTTCAAGGGGGGTGAGGGTCAGCCGACATGCTCCTTGGATCTCACACCTTCTGTTTGCGGATGATAGCCTGATTTTTACACAGGCAACGAAGCAAGGCGCGGAAAGAGTAGCGCGCATTCTGGAAGATTATAACAGGGGGTCAGGCCAGCTGGTCAGTAAGAATAAGTCGGCTGTGTTCTTTAGCCCGAACTGCGACCAGAATTGCAAGGTCGAGGTACATGATGCTTTGGGAATTGGAACAGAAGCTTTGGGAGAACGTTACCTGGGCCTTCCAACAGCGGCAGAACGTGGAGCAGATGATGTCTTCAAGTTTGTGCCAGCAAGGGTCCGGGGATTGATGGGAGGATGGGCCGAGAAGGGTCTGAGTTGTGCAGCACGCGAGGTGCTCATCAAGGCAAATGCCTAGGCGGTGCCAACTTACCCCATGTCGGTGTTCAAGCTGCCACCGGCTGTATGCAACAAGCTAACATCGGCGGTCTCGAACTACTGGTGGGGAAGCTCTCTGGACAGTCACAAGATCCATTGGCTCCGTTGGGAGAAGTTAACAAGATTAAAGGAAGATGGTGGCGTTGGCTTTCGAGATTTTGGCCTGTTTAATCAGGCGATGCTAGGGAAGCAGGGCTGGAGGTTGATAACAAGGACGGACTCGCTGTGTGCTCAGGTGCTGAAGGGGAAGTATTATCCAAATTGTGACTTCCTCTCGGCTGCCAAAAAGAGGCGTAGTTCGGCGACTTGGAAGGCGATCCTCCATGGAAGAGATGTGCTCAAACGAGGGGTAATCAAAAGAGTTGGCCCCGGGGAGATTAATGTTTGGTCAGACAACTGGATCCCCGGGGTTCGCTCCTTCAAGTCCCTGGTGCGCCTGCCACGGGCAGAAGTTGAGATGGTGCGTGAGCTGTTTATTCCCGGCACACGTGTTTGGGATGAAGCGGCTATGCATAGGTCGTTCATGGCCCTAGATGCTGCGGAGGTGTTGAAGATTAAACCGGGAGCGCGTCTAGAACATGACGTCCTTGCTTGGGCGTTGGAAAAACATGGCATGTATTCAGTAAAATCAGCTTACAGATTACTGAAGAAAGAGCAAATGGAGAAGGCTATGAACTCAACAGCAGAGACAGGAGGATCGGGGGTCACGGTTGCCTGGCGTGCCCTCCGAAACGAATGTGCCTCCAAAGGTTAGGGTTTTTCGGTGGCGTGTAATTCATAATTCCCCGCCAAGTCGAAGTCGAAGAAGAGGAGGCATATTGCAAAGGAGAGCCATTGTGAGGTATGTGGAAGCGAGGATGAGTCCCTATTTCATATCTTCTTCACATGTCCGATAGCAAGGCAATTTTGGAAAGAAGTGAAGCATGTAATGGGTGTTGTCGTCCCGAATATGCACCCCTGCTCTTGGGAAGGAGACATACTCCAACCCGGTTTCTGCTCACCAGCAACTGCTGCGGTGGTTATCAGTGGAGCTTGGTCACTCTGGACTGGGCGCAACGCCTGCCACCACGGCCGGAAGACCTGGAAGCCGGGAGCTATGGCCAGGTTTATCTCAAAGCTAATGGAGGACATGTCCTCTCTAAAGCAGCCGAAACCAGTGAAGACACCGGCTCCGAAGGCGGTGTGGACGAAGCCTGATCCGGGCTGGGTGAAAATTAATACTGATGCGAGTTTCTTGGCGAGCTCATGCACGGGGAGCGTCGGAGTTTCATTCGTGATGACACTGCAAGGTGTTGGGTGGTGCGGCGCGATGGTTCGAGGATATTGCCGATGCCCTCACAGGTGAAGCAATGGCGGCAATGGAAGGCATGGAGCTGGCTCTGGAGTTTGGAGTGAACAAGGTGATCCTGGAGGTCGACTGCCAAGAACTGGCAAAGATTCTTCACAACCCGCAGAGGGCGTCTTCTTCTATCGGCGGCTTATGTGTCGATATAATGGAGCTAGGCAAGAATTTTTCTGATTTTTGTATTAGATGGGTACGTAGAGATGCGAATAGTGTGGTGCACTATTGTGCTTCATGTGTGTCGGCCACTGCTCGCTCTGCGTTTTGGATAGGTTGTATTCCGGACTGGCTAGTGGAGCTAGCGGTCTCTGATTGTAATCTTGCCGAATGATCAATGAAAGCTCCGTTCAAAAAAAAAAAAAAAAAAAAAAAAAAAAAAAGTGCATTCAAATTGTCTGGTCTTGCTATCCTGAACCTAAAAACGCTTAAAAGTTTTGAGCTGGAGATCACAAAACACCATAGAATTGTGAACATCTACGATGGAGAGTCAGATGGTTTAAAACTACCTGAGACCAAAAAAAAGTGCCTAGAAACAAGACCAGATACGTGGGGGAAAAAAAAACAGAAGGCATGGAAATGGATTCTCGGGAACACCATAAATTCGTTCAAGAGGCCAAAAGGACATTGAAATTGAAAAAAAAAATCATTATACGGGAGCTAAAAACGAGATTGAAAAAAAATATTTGACTAGCCATTGAATATTTTATATTTTATTTACATATAAACGGTGCACACAGACTACGTCTAGTCGTTCCTAGACCCTCAAAGAATCCCAAAAATTATTGAGTTATAAGTTGATAAAAAATGGCGGAAATAACGAGAAATAGATGGTGACTACTCCCTCGGTCCATTTGAAAGTGTTACTTTGGTTTTACGTGTCATCTTGTTTGATCACTCATCTTATTCAATTTTTTTATAAATATTATTTATTTTGTTATAACTTATTTTGTCATCAGAGATACTTTAATAATTATTTATTTAATTTATTATTTACAGAAACTTTTTAAATAAAACAAATGATCAAACCCGATAGCCAAAAGTCAAAAGCGACACTTTCAAAGGGACGGAGGGAATAGTTATTAATTTGTAATCGAGCTCAGAGTCTCATATGTCCTGATTCTTGGTCTAATTTCAGTACACTTAATAATGCCAGAAATCTCATATTTGCATATCTATTAACAGACCAAAGCATCCATATAACTCTATATATATCAATAGGAAGAATCTCCATCAAAACAACTACAAATCAGAGAGGGGGGTTGTAATTTGGATAGTTTTGGGAGTTCAGGGCAAATAAAGTCTAGTTTAAAGTTCAAGAATTAAAATAAGATGACGTCAAAAATTTAGTAGAGACAAAAAGGAAAAGACTTTTCCCTTTATTAGCCCAACATGAATATCACACGTTTTTGTGAATATCATACCTTTTTATATAAAGTGTGCCTGTATTAATTAAAGACAACAAAGCAAAGTAGAAATACAGGAACACCGTAGAAGATACCGAGGACAGCTATCCAACCCTAAGGACATCAAGAAAAACCAAAATTATGAATTGATCCTTGCACCCACTTCACACGGTGACACGGAAGCCACTAGAAGTCGACGCCGAAAAACGCCAACATCAAATGCCCGTCAAAACCGAGGCCAAAAGAAGCTCCACCGTAGCCGACGGCTTTGAGGTGGACCGTCATAAACGCTCATACACTCGACGAAAGCGAAGTTGTTGTTGAACATGCATAGGTCAGGTCCACGCCCCGAGCTCCATTGACCTTGGATGCAAACTCATCGTCGACAACCACCACCCGCCAGAGTCGAGCTCGATCCATCCACTCTTCATCCACAACATCCACATCCTCGACCGCATCCTCGAAACACGATGTCTTCTTCAGTCATCGCCACCGAAGGCCACGCGGCGTCGACCGAATCCAAAACATGGACTCCAAACGTGGAGACCCTCCTCCATGGGCTTGCCGCCGATGCCGAAGCGGAGCGACAACGGGACGGGGACGAACCCAGGAGACCTTATTCCATCACAACGCCGCTGTCGCCGCCTCCCCAACTCCGCTCGGACACAAAACCCTAGACACGCTAGCACCTATTCTACTACCTACAACCCTGAGTGACGAGAGACCCACGGTCTCCACCGCCTCTCGACGACCTTCAGGCCATCGGATGCGGAGAAGACTGGCTTTGATGGCGGGGACACGCTCTTCCCTTTTTGCCTCACTCAAAACCTTACACTGGTTTATCTAAGGAGTCTCGTATGTAGACCACCGTCGCCAGGCTCTCCATCGCGCCCCCCTGGCCTAGCCGACGCCGTAGTTCGCCGCCGTGGCGGTGGCCTCGCGGAGGGCAAGACGGCGGCGGCGGCTAGGCTTCGTTCTTCTTCTCTCCCTCCCCCTCTCCATTGGCACACATGTTCTAGAGTTTCGGTGTTCATCGCGAGGGTCCTCGATTAGCCGGTGGCGCTTCCGGTCTGTGGCGGGTGGATCCATCCTCCCCCCACAAAATCTGCCATGTGGTTCCTGTGCGGGCAACTGGAGTGGGTCTCCCCTCCTGCTGGCCTTGTCCGACGATCGGTGGGCTCTTCGCAGGGGGCTTGCATGGCTGATCTGTGTTAGGCCGGCGGCTGTCCCGGTCTAGGTGTGTCATCGACGTCATCAAAATGGCTTGGTTGGATAGGACGATGACTAATGCAGCGGAGAAGTCGTGGCCAATGTTGTGCACGGGGCTGAGGTGTCATGGCGAAAGCTTTTCCCTCTTGGGCTGATGACGATGACGTCTTTTGACGACGTTTTCTTCCTTGTAAGCGTCAATCATTTGGGGCTCTTCCCTATGTGTGTTTTTTCTTCCTGGGTGAAAACCTAGATCTCTATGGTTAGGCGATCGCGGCGGCCGGTGGCTTCGTGATCCTCTTTGGAGGCTTCATTTTGGAAGATTATGCGGTTAGTTAAATGCGGCGGCCAATGTCGTGGCGAGGAAGGGGAAGCCTAGTTGATGATTCAAATTTGTAGTGTTAAAGACGGAGGAAGGCGGTTAGAAGGAGGACGTTGGTGTGGTGATTCAAGGGCCTTGCTTCTGTTGGCAATAGACCACGACTTTAGCGAGGAGGCCGACGTGGGAAGCACCCACGAAATTGGCAAGAGGCCGGCGTGGGAGTTTGGAGCCAGCAGTTTTGAGTTACCGAGATGACCTGCGTTTTATGGTGTTGGATGGTCTCTTTGATTCTGGCGTGAGAAGGTGTTGTGACTAGCAGCTGGATCACGTGTGTGCACTTTTTTTTTGATGAGGCAACTAGGTCCGAAAACTCTAATATGTGTGCCTTGAGTTTGAGTTTGCGTGTGTTTCAAAGTGTTGTGGTATAATAAAGATTAACTATATGCATCAGTGGATGCAGAGGCTGAGATATTAATATATTCCTTTTAAAAAAAAGTTTGGTATGTCACATCTTTTTAGGGGAACAGCGATATCACACTGCACGTCTTATTTACGTTAGGGAGGTCACTTTCCGACGAGGCCCTCCTCGCTCAGCCGGCCCATGGATAATAAAGCCCAAGAAGAAAGACAATCAAGGATTTGCAGTGCGATTGTGAATCTAGCCCATTTAATTTAACTAGACTCGAGTCTTGCAACGCACGGTTACACATGGAGGCAAAATAAGTAGATGGACTCCCTGAATGCGTTTCTTGTGTTATTAGAAGCTAAGAATGATAGCTTCAAAAAAAGAAGAAGAAGCCAAGGATGATAGGTGTTACCGTGCTACTAGTTACATGAAGAAATGTTAAAAATAAAAATATGGGTAGAAACCTTTTGGATTTCCTTTTGGATCAATGATAACTGCTGCATTGTCATCATAGCGTATTATTATACCGTCGTCGCCTTTGAATTCTTTACGTGTACGTACAATTACAGCTCGAATTACTTCGGATCTTTCTAGAGGCATTTGGGGCACTGCGTCTTTGATTACAGCAATAATAACATCACCAATACGAGCATATCGCTGATTACCCGCGGCTCCTATGACTCGAATACACATCAGTATTATCCACCATGAAACTTCTGGTATATCTCATTGGACAAACTTCTGTTATAACTCGATGTTTGTATCATGTCACATTATAGCATTCTCTATCGATATACGTATATTTTTAGATGTGTTACCGTTAATCTATGATTGGTAATTCTGTAATATCGGTCGATCCACACATCCCAGCCACCTGCAGCCCTCGCCTAAAGAGTGCATGCAGCCTGCAACTGCAAACCGGTAGCAGCAGCATCCGAGCGTTTTTCTTATTTCCTCCTTCTATATAAAATAATATAATGCAGCTCCTCTCCGTCCGGCCGGAGCGTTGAAGACGACTTGTAGCCAGCTTAGCCACGAGTTAGGTGCCATAGGAAAAATAATAATAGTAATTATTATTCTTAAATTGTGCCACTTAGTTTTCTTGGTGATGATGATTAATTACCTTCGCTGTCAAGGTTTGATTGATGCTGCAAAAACATATCATTATTGTTAGTACATGTATTCTCTAGACGATTGAAAATGATTGTTGCTTGTATCGATCGTTATTATTCGTTATGATATTGACCAAGGGATGGGATGAGGGATATATCACTAGGTCCTATTTATTCTTCCTACCAATCAGCTGATTTATTTTAATTTGGGAGTGTTTAGTAATTAGTAGGGCTTCTCATGAAGGGCTCCTTCAGATCCCTGTGGCTCTTCTATTTTCACTCCTACAAAACGTTTGGTAGGCCTCCTCCAGTGGAGGTGTAGCCAGAAGAAGCCCTGCTAAACTGACCCTTCTTGTGCACACGTCGCCCACGCATGCTCTCTCCCTCACCACCATCTCCGTTCAGGCCATCATGGAGTCATGGACGAAGCTAGAGAAAATTTAAAAGAGGGATGTCATACTATGGGCAGCCCGTCAACATCATTTCCACTAGTAGTTGATATAGTGTGTTTGATATAGTTGATTAATTGATCATTGTAGTGAAGAAAAGGATACCATGTATGTCAAAGGAGATGGTGGCTCTGGAGGCCTGCTCTTCCAACCACCTACTGGCGCAAGATTGTAGTGTCTAGTTATGCATGAGAGGTAGGATAATGGTCTTTCTTGTAGATGCTAGAGGAGGAAGACGAACAAAAGAGAATGAATTTGGACATCACGAAGGTGGCACCACACCATATATGTCGTGTTTGTTCTCATGCTCGACACGACACACATGCCACGGCTTGACGAGGTGCACATGTGCATGCCTCCACCTTCCTCGTTCCTCAACTTCGTATGAAGTACACATAAAAGGGCACTCACACTGCAGACTCTATCGTAGAGTATAAGAATATGTATTACCTTAAAGGCCAGACTCTATCGTAGAGTATAAGAATATGTATTACCTTAAAGGTATCGTAGACTTGGAGTCTTGGTTTTTCTCCCTCTCTCTTCCATATATACATTGTCACATCACCAAAATACAACAAAAAGGAAGATAATAAATAGGCTTAGACTCTATGCATGGTAGTGTCTACATTGTGAGTGTATTTAGGTTCAATGAACCTCTTTAAAGTTTTTGTAAAAGAACACGCCTTTATTGCACATAATAAATAATATCTATTATGGCCTTAGGATTTACTTTTATTTAACTGGATATATAATGGCCAAGACCACTTAAATCCAAAAGAGTGAACCCAATCAACACCCTCACATTGATGTTGCAAGAGACACGAGGATGATGGAGATGGCATCGATCAAGTAAATTCAATTGGTGTGTAAAGTCAAGTGGCGTGAAGAACCATGGAAAAGGACACACACGTCTTGGGTTGCATCTTGGGCTTTGCTCTTTTTGAAGGTGTATGTCACTTGGGTTGTTGGGACATGTGTAGGTAGGTCTAGCTCAAGAAGAAATTATAAGACAATCTTCCCTCCTATTTCCTTGCACTGACCAAATCATTTTTAGTAGGCCACATGATATAGTGCATGTTTCTATCTTACCGTAACGATGAACCATCAAGAAACACCCTAAGTTAGATGTCCAAAAACTAAAATAGATCATCGAAACGATCTGTGCGTAATTTGGAAGGGATGCATCATCAGATGGAACATTATACTATTATTACCGGTGGATCAGTCGGCTTTGTCTTGCACAAGTAAGCTGACATTAACACATGCCACAGTCTTGGCTGCAGGGGAAGCGCGATATATACGTATAGTAGCATGTATAATAATTGAGAGTAGCATTCATCATCAGGAACATGATGCGGTGGTAATAGATAGATAGATAGATAGATGCCTGCCTCGTCATCAGATCAGATGAGCATCGTATAGCAGGAGTAGCAATCCCAATCAATCATGTGCGTGGGCGAGCAGAGCACGCAATGATCCGCAGCAATGAAGGAATCCCATGTGGCATGCATGGCTTGGCCTTGTTGGCGTCGCAGTGTCCGTCCAGGCCTCCAGGGGCTGCCTGGCTCTGGCTGTGCCTGCTCATCATCATCATACCGACCAGTTTAGTTGCACAACAAAACCAGAGGAGAGCCCCCGATCCCCATCAAGTTGCTCCTATTCTTGCCCTTGTTTGCGTTGCGTTGCCACAAGAAAACAAGCAGCTGCTGCCTGTAGTTGAGTTGAGGCTATACCATACCAATACATACCAGGATCAGCTGGTGGACAAGACATAGAGACCATCCGCCCGGCCGGACAAACATCTCCCATCAGGAAGAGGCTATCAGCATGAGCTGCAGCTCGCCGCCGCCGCACGACGACGGCCGGACGAGAGCTCTGGCGCTGGACCTGCTGGACGAGTACTGGTTCTTCAGCAACACCCTCGCCACCAATAACAGCGCCAAGAAGAAACCGCCGCATCTGCCCAGATCGCCGTCCACCTCCGTCACAGGCACAGGGGAGAATAAGCAGGCCTCGGGCTCGTCAGGGCCGCCGTCCAGGCTAGGGGGCCGGCAGCTGCTGCCGGACGCCGTCGCTCCCGACGTCTCGTGTCGGGATGACGACGGAGGAGTTGCCGGCCTCGCCCACCAACAAGGTCGACGACGGAGCTGCTGCCAGTGCCAGTGGCAATCAACAGCCCCAGCGACGGCTACAAGCAGCCGCAGCAGCGGATGAGGTGGACGACGATGACCTCAACTGGAGCTCCATCTACGAGGGCGTCCTGCGAACACGGATGGCGGAGGGAGGCGGCAGGTCGGCGCTGCGCCGGGCGCCGTCCATGCCCGTCCCCTCGTCCGCGGACGGAGGAGACGGGCGGCGGCAGACCAAGTCGACGCCCAGCATGCCCAGGCTGCTCCGGCACTCGCACAGCACTCTGGGGAGGCACACGCACACGCCGCCGACCGCCACCAAGGTTCGTTAGCTTGTCAGTCACCCCGCCCAATCCAGCTCCAGCTGATCGACTGACAAGACGATTGCAGGCTGTGCAGAGGACGATGCCCAGCGGCAGCAAGAAGACGAGCAGCGGCTTCCAGGACAAGAAGTGGAAGAGCTCCAGCGACCTCGAGTCCATCGAGGTGCAGGGGTTCAGGGACCTTGGCTTCGTCTTCGAACACGAGGAGCTGAGGGAGAGCCTGGCCGAAGTCCTCCCGGGCCTCAAGCAGCAGCAGACCAAGACCAACAGCCAGAGCAGCAGCACCAGCACCAGTCCCCGCCGGCCTTACCTGTCGGAGGCGTGGCAGCAGGTGCGGCGGCCGGCTCTGGCGAGGGTGCAGTCGGCGGCGGAGATGAAGGACCAGCTCAGGATGTGGGCACAGGCCGTCGCGTGCAACGTGAGACAGGAGTGTTAGTTAGTAATACATTATTATTAGTTCGATTAGAAAGGGGAAAAAAACACTGAGAAAGTCGCGCGACACCACAGACACGACACGCACACACCACAAGCAGCCAGATCGATATACTCCTCTCATCCACACATACAGGTATATATATGGCAATTTTTTTTATTTTTTTACCCCGTACCCTGATCGATCAATTTCTCTCAAATTTCGTTCTTACTTGGCTACCTGTGTAGTAGAGGGTTTATAGTGTCTCTCTTTGCATTGATCGACGATTCATTCATTCATGGATAATACTAGTGGTATGTACATGTAGCCCTATTTGTACTAGTAGTATATACATGTTGCCCTGTTTCTTTCGTCTCGAGTCACTGCTTGAGCCATGAACCCAGCACAATGTAAAGATTCTATTCTGACCTCTACAGCATATATATGTGAGTGTCAATCGAATCGAGGAATCGAGAGAGGTCGACGATGATGGATGGGGACGCAACGCAACGAAATGTTGGAAGGGATGCCTAGCTGTCTGTCCAGACTCGAGAGTCCATCCAGACAAGCAGCCCATGTGCACACCAGCAGACAGGTCCGAAAACGATGCTCGGAATCTGGCCACTCAGTGGGGCGCCAGAAACATAACATGCAGCAATACGAGAGATCCAGGCTGCAATTCCTATCCTCGGCGCTGATTGCGGCCGACGACTTGCCGCTGCCAAAATTGGGAATGGGAATCCATCAGGCCAGGCCAAGCAAGCAGCAAACACATTCATCAATCATCAGTCATCACCCCATCAAATATCACCATTTATCCCTGCCTTGTCATGTACTACTAATTATAATAGCTGGCAGACATCAAAACCTACGCAACCACCGGAAGCTCAAGAGAAATATACTACTACGCATTAACAAAAACTAGTTGCAGAGGCAGCTCCAACGCAAGTACTAGCTTAGCTGAATAGCAAGTGTTAGTGCTTGCTTGCTGCATAACAAGCTCAATAAAACAAGGCAAGCATCTTCCAGTAACAAGGCAACGGGGCCAACCTGGAATAGTACCGTAAACAAAAGCTATGAGCACTTCACCGTTACCCAGCGAATGGCACGTCCTGCTACTTCTGCTCTAGACATTGATCGTCTGGATTACCGGGCAGAACCCTTAGCATTGCCACTGGTGGTTTTCTTCAAGATTGGACCTTGCAGAAGATACGAAGCCTTGTTTCGGGCCTGCATCAAATAAACAAGCTCAAATGACAAAAGGAAAAGGGCATGTAAAAACTCGCATCAACTAACTCTTTCTGTACCTTTGGAGCATAGAATCTCCAGTCCGTGCACCCAATTTGCGTGGAACAGTTGCGCAGATAATTCCGCCAAACATCAACAATCGCAGTCTTCTCTCTAAATGCATCGCTTGAGAAGAGCAGGTTGTCCATCAATGCTAGATACACATAAAGCCTGAAAAAGTCACATTCTTTCTCCTTCACGTTGATGGATGTGACTAGCTTCAACATCTTCTCGACGTTTGCCACCTACAACCAACATACAACACGGTCAGGCCACCAGCCAACCAAAAGGGGCACAAGGAAGCACATCTCTTAAACACAACACGGGCAGGCATTCTCATGCTTACCTTAAGGCCAAAGCTGATCTTCAGCAACTGAAGTGCCACCTGACTCCTTAGGAATTTGTTGCGCTTATTCATACCAGTAATGCAGTCGACAATCCTTAAACAATTGAGATCCATTGTGACCCTGGAATATTATGAAAGTCACTTTATATCGCCATACAGTAGAAAAAGTAAGGAGAAAACCATGGGAAAACTTTCAGGCAGCCTCTTGAACACTATTTCATACTGTGTATGTATGCAACTTCTTGATGACCCCTAACCTATGTACTGGGGTAGCTTAAATCCTTATCATAGGCTTGTTAGTGAGCTAATGAAATTCTTTGGTGCAATCAGTTGCAGACAAACAATAAATCCAACCCAGTCTTTCATGCCTGATTTAGTTACTCCCCACTTCCTCAGTTGCGAATGAATATACTACTTTATAACAGACAATCAGGCATCTACAGAAAAGTATTACCTCTGGGCGATTGATTCAGCCACCATCACACAGCTAGTTTCCCACTCACTCGTATCGAAATATAATATAAGTGAATTCAGGCAGTCTCCCAAAACAAGCAGCAACCCTTCAAGACGACGGTCCAAAAAGAGAGAAAGGACAATAACAACGAGTTCTTCTGCCTCGGAAGTCGAGAAGATGGAACGCACTTTTCTGCACATTGAACAAATAGAACAATGAATTAGAGTTAACTTGGTAAGAAAATTCAAACCTTTCTTAATATCAAAGTATCTATCTATATACTTTAAACCTAGAGAGTCAACATCATTATATATGGGGGCGGAGGACAACTGATCCTGCCCCGCGTCCGCTCCCTCAGGGGGCACTTCGGGCGGCGCTCCATCTCCGCCTCGGGCGGGCCTCGCCGGAGGTCTTCTTCGCCGGCCGCCGCCAGAGCTTCGACGCCCGGCTGTCGGGCTGGGGCAAGAACGGCGGCGGCTGGGTCTCCTCAGCTCCTCGTCTTCCGTTCCTCGTCCCCTCTCCCATGGTGCTCCCAAGGTGGGTACATGAGGGTGGCGGCCGCCGGCGGGATTCCGCCGGCGGCGCCGGATCCAGCCCCTAGGGCCGGATCCGCCCGCTGGAGTGTGGATCCGCGACTTGGTGGTGGGGGCGGCCGTGGGCGGTGGTCCGTGGCGGCGGTTCGGCGGCGGCTGCGGCGGCGGCGGGGGCGTCTTTGGTGGTGGAGGGGATGTTGGTGGCGGAGGTGCTGCTGCCCGTGTGCCTCCCGTCGGCGCGGGCGCGCGGGGGTAGGGACGGAGGCGGTGGGGCTGTCCGTGGCGCGGGTCGCGGTCGACCGGGGGCTTCGCAACGGCTCTGGGGGCGGTTCCGCCTTCTTCGCGCCGTTGCTGGTGCGGCCTTCCCCATCGGTGGCGGTGAGGATTCTTCGCGGCGTCTTGGTGGCGCGGCCGGCCGTGGCGCTAGCGGGACAGTGGTGCCTTGGTGGTGCCTGGCCGGGCGTTGTCGGGCTTTGGTGGTAGTCCGCTCCTCCGTCGGGGCTCTCCGACCCGGTGTGTGGTGGGGTGGTGCGTGGGGACGCGAGGGGCAGCGGTGGGGTTCCCTCCCCTCCGCTCGTCCCCCCTCCTTGGCGGTGGCCGCTGTCGCGGCGAGGCTGGGTTCAACAGTTGGCGTTGGGGAGCGGTCTTCGTCTATGTCATTCCTCCCCTCGACCTTGGCTACGCCGCGGGGGCGGCCGTTGTTTGGAAGGAGGCCTTGGCGTCTTTGGTTTGCCGCCGGGGCCTGTCGATTCCGGTTCTCCCCGGGGGGGCGGTGCCGTCGTGATCGGTCGGCGGCGGTGGCCGGCGGCGGCTACGGCCACGCAGCGAATGGTGGACGGTACATGGTGGCGAGGTTGGTGTTCGGCGGGTGGTCGACGGGGTGCGGGCGCGGCTCTGCGGCTGCTAGCGTGGCCGGCGCGTCGACCCCGGTGAAGCTTCTTCTGGATGCCGACAGCGATGGCTTGGCGTCTGGTAGGGACCCGACATCTTGACCGTCGTCCGTGCTTTGGGTTCTTTGGGCGTTTGCCTGGCGACGGCGACATCTGCGGGTGTCGTTCCCCTGTTGAGGGCGTCGTATCCCCAGCACACTCCACGGGTGAGAGCCCTGTCCTGTCTTGGACGAGCGACGGCGGCGCTTGGGCGTCGTGACCTTCTTGAAGGCGTCGCTGTGGATTTCGGCTTGGTCGGGGTGTCTCGGGCAGGGCTGGTTCGTCGTTCTTGCTGCCTTGTTGCGCGGTTGGTGGCAGCGGTGGAGTAGGTGTAGGTTGTTTTTAGTTGTTTGTTTTGTTTCGTTGGTTAGTTTTTGGTTGCCAGCGAGGTGTCTTGTGTCGACGTCCCAATACGACCGAGCGTGTTGATGGAAGCTCGTGTTGATGGCCCAATCCAACCGAGTGGTGCTTCATGCCTATCTTTCTTCCATCCTCCTCGCTGTTAGTTGAGTTGTTTCTAGTGGAGGCTAGTAGTGGTGTAAGTTGTGGTTTGTGTCGATGTCCCAATCCGACCAACCAAGGAGTTGAGTGGGCGTCAGTTGTAGCGCGAGTTGAGTTGATTTGGTACCTAGGGGTGCAGATGGAGTAGGGTACCCTCCACAATTGTATGGTTTTTCTGGCCCGGTTTCCAGTCAAAAAACTGGGCTGGCACTTGCCTTTTTTTCTTTATTCGTCTAATAGAAATGCGGCAAATCTTTTGCCGTCCTTTCGAAAAAACATCACTGTATATCTACAGGTCTCCACTCTCACATAAACATTGTAGACCAACAGTGCTCCGTCAACACGCCGATGCTGCACCCAGAAATGAGTTGCCCGATCCTTCCTACCTGATAACCGTGCGATTCTTTCCAAAACTGAAATCATGTCGTCCATCCACCTCCGCCCATTCTAGAACTCACCCGCACCCTCCACTCGCCACTCCAGAAATCCCTTCCCTGCACGTGACATCCACATCGCCGCCTCCCACGCCCGCCCTGCAGCCCTCGATTTCCGCCGCACCCGCCACCACCGACTTCCTCCCGACACCTCCACCTCTCCAGCCGCTCCATCCGCACGCACACCCGCCGGCTCACGAGCAGACGCCAACGGTACCCGCCGCCGCCGTACCCTCACCAGCTGGTCCGCTTCACCCTCACCACCTTCCAGCACGCACACAGAGGCCGGTAGCCACTGTCTCCCCATTTTATCCCGCCCCAATCCTCGCTGCTTGCGACTCCACCGCGCCCACAACCCACCATGACCGGCAGCACGGGCACAGTCCATACACCAGCCGGCGCTACGGCTTGGCCGGGTCAATCCTACTCAGGTCAACTACTGCAGCGTATGCCACGACCTTTCGAAACGAAGCAGCCACGTGACCTATCGAAACAATATGGACCGAATCGATGGGCCCATTAAACAACGACTTCGCTCATCAATCAAATTGGTAAGCCTGATTATGAATTTATTATGACATCCTAATCTGGTATTGGTTTTGTTTCGGGTCCTCAAACATTGAGCCCATGGTGTCTCATATGTTTATTTGATATAAATTTCCCAGTGCCTGATGTGTTTGTTTCGTCTGAATTCCCCAGACGGTTATTCCCTAGGTTATGATCTGTCTATGTCATGTAACTAATCCTATTACTCATTTGGTCTTCTCTTCCTCAGCCAACTTAAGGATGCAAATAATCATAAGAATACAAAACATTGGTAAACCAATACAACCAGGCTACTCACTACCTTTTTTTTAGACTCCTATATTTTGCCTTTTGTACCCGCTTAATCAACATGTATATATTTCTGTATTTAATGTACCAATATACACTTTAGCTGTCATTCTTACTTAACTATAATAATTCGTTTATAGCTATTGTAAATGCTTCTGGGCAAACTTACTTGACCTCTAACTAATACAATGGATGTACTCAGACCTGGATTACATTCCGGTCAACCGGTAGTAGGCGTCTGCGAGAATAAATTAATCACAGTTAACACATTCGAGATGGACCAAGGTGCCTTTAGAAATTTCAAGTTACTCATACCAACATGCTTACACACTCTGTCAGATCACACTTAAGTGTAATACATGTATAAACTACGAATGAAAACTTTTATTGGTTTCCCGTAACATCTATATCTACCTGCGCGAAGCACGGGAGCTCTGGCTAGTTTATCATATTTCTCAAGAATCAAATGAACACTGAAGCAGAGATTGTTGTTACTGAGAAACAAATAACCACAGGTTATGGCATAATAAAGAAGAATAAAACGTGAAATGTCCACAAGAATACTAGATTGATTGGACCAGTAACACCAGTTACACATGCATACCAGAAATTCCCAGTGATTCAGTGACTATATTCAGTTTTGGGGGGCCTGCTGTTTATTTGCTTGTTTGATTGATTGATTTTTGGCCCGTTGTTTATTTTCTTATTTGATTAGGTACATACAGATCAATATGTCCACTACCAAATGGAGGAATGATGGGAGGAGAGCAAACTACCCTAGATGCAAGATGGTGATGTCCTACTCAATCCAGTCACACAGAATACTTAATTTGTTTCAATAGACTATCTGGTCTGGGTGGTTTGGATCTTTGAATTTGCCATTTGCTTTACAGGAACAGATAGTTAAGTACTTAAGTGTGCCTAATTCTTCCTTTTTTCCATCCCATACACCATGCAGAAACCCCACTACAAATTGAGATAGCAAAGTTCCTTATTGAATCCGCCATGGAGAATACATTGAATGTCAGTAGGTTTCTAGCTCAAAGGTAACGTGCCCTGTACTGAAAAGGTGAAAACAAATGTTGACCCAGACTTGGTCAAAAAAAAATGTTGACCCAGAAAGCATACCACATTCCGTGACCCCATTGACCCAGAAACTTTGTGACTATGATTCGGAGTATTCTGCAATTTGGACCAAGGAGATGAAATGGAGGAGCAGTATTGTCGCTTGAAGATTTATTCTGTGCTTTGGTCTTCAACTAAGCATCAAGTATCTTTGGGGCAAGGCTACCTATGCAGATGTAATTTAATCTGAAACAGCCATGGCAACGATGTTTTGCCAAACTGATTATGCCACCTAAAGAATATACACAGGAATTCAGATCAATGTGACAACCAGGACCAGCTACCACATGTCCATCTCTTCCACTCCACAACTAGAAACAATCAAACCTAAATATAGTCACTGAATCACTGGGAATTTCTGGTACTACATGTTCTATCTTTGTCTTTATATTGCTATTTCATTCTAATACAACTGTTTACTCCAGAAATCCAAAGCAAATGAAGTGGCCTTACTCATGCAAGGGTGCACACAAATTACTAGTATTGAGGCATCACAAAAACAAGGCACCAATAAAAGTATCACCCTGGACATTGTATTGTAGACAGAACTTGACAAAACAAATCACCAAAGAGAGTATACATTGAATTTCATAAAAAAAAAAATAACAAAAGGTTGATTTTACAGTGGTGTCTACCATTTTGGGCTTTTGTAAACATGTAGGCTGAAGTACTTGATAAAAGTATCCAGTGTGCTAAAGTTTCCATACCTGATTTTGCAGCAAGCAGATACAACTCTTAACCAAGAAATGATGTTATGAGGAGGACCATTATCAGAGCTACCTGGTAATGAATTGCCATAACCATAATTGAAAATATGCAAGCTATTGCACAATATTCTATTTAAAATGAGATGAATATTTCAGAATAGTCACCATCTTGATTTCTGAGGGTGACAATTCTGAAACGGAGTGCATTGTATAGTATCCAATTAGGGAAGGAAGAAAAACTTGTATGGAACCAACCTGCATCAGTGCTTCCAGAGGTTGAAGCCTTAGTGCCTGGAGTATCAAATAGATACCCATAGCTCAGCATGGCACGTTTCAGAACAGAATAGCTTGGAAAATAACCAAGGTTCACCAGCAGTTCACCAGCCTGCAATCAGTAAAAGGAAGATCTGCTTGCTCAAGGTTCAATGAAAGCGCAAAAGGAGAACATGTTTCTATAATTATTTCACCTCATCCAAGGAAAGAATGCCATCCCAAAAGTCGGCTGCAGAAACTTGTAACTTCTCATTGGATGAATGCAACACTGACATTTAGTGGCATAAGAATACAGCATAATGAGGGAATAGATCACAGTCTAAACAGGGTACAGAAACCAATACTTACAGTTGGTCAGCGTCCATGATGTTATAGAGTCTTCAACAAAACCATATCTGCGAACCAAATTCAGAAGCCATCCATCCAACAGCATGCCTTCGAGGAACCCCTCTCCTAAACCCAAAAAAAAAAAACGAGGAAGACGCTGAAATTTACTGCAAGTGACAAAGCAAAAACCTGGAACAGGAGATGAATAGAGACAGAAGACACCCGTTGATATTGACTAACAGATATAACCATACGGCGAACAGAGATGAATAGAGACAGAAGACACCCGTTGATATTGACTAACAGATATAACCATACGGCGCAGTGAAAGAAAACAAAAGGTTGAACAAATTCAAACACTGATGAGTTTTATCTTAGTTAAAAATCAGAACATTTCACAGTGGGAGGTGGGAACAGAACGAACCTTGTTGCATCTCTAGATCAAATCCTAGATCTTCAATCGCAGAGAATGATTGCAAAAGCTGACAATTTTCAACTCCGACATTGGTAAGATTTGTGGGGGGCTTCTGTAAGGATGAATGATTTAGTGGTTGGTAATCAAAAGGGAAAGTATCTGGAGGACTGGAAATAACAAACAGAAGATAGAGTTAGGGTCATTGGACCTGGCATCCAAAAATTTGTTGACCCCATGGGGGTACATCATCTCTAGCATCCATCACTTTGCCCTGCAAAGTCATGATGATGGAGAAGAAACATCAATCAATAAAATCAAATACGAAAAAGGCAGGACGGAACCGGTAGTAGTAGAGGTTGAGGAAGACGATGAATCACCTTTTCCTGAACCTCCTCAAATATTTTGCAAACCACAATCTCTTGCTGTGTAGCCTTGTCGTCTTCCTCACCTGAATCATACCCTCCTTTGGGGCCATGCTTAGACTTGGTGGCCTTGCCTTTGAGCTTGTCGTTTTTACCAGATTGGAAGTAATCGAGTAGGAGATCATCCAAGCCGATAACCTTGCTCCTGAAAGTATTGGGGGCATTGGTAAATCGTCCAAGCCGATATTTGGCATTTGGTGCGGCACATTGATTAGACAGGTTCCCGATACATATTACTGCATATAATCACTACTAGTTATTTGGCATTTTGTGCGGCACAGTTATTAGACTGTATTCCCAATACATATTACTACATATAATCACTACTAGTTGTTTGGCATTTGGTGCGGCACAGCGATTAGACAGGTACATATTACTACATATATAATCACTAATAGTTGGCAATGACAGTTATCAATCATTCCGCGGGACAGTAAAAACCCTACAGCGCAGCGGCTAGACGATGGGGTGGTGGTGATGGACACTTGACGAACACCGCGAGAGCTCCAGCCGTAGCAACGCCGGGCACCTAAAAGCACGCGTCTAGTCGAACATCGCCATCCGCATGCCTCCGCCCGATGGAGAGGGGAGGGGGGAAAGAGCGGAGGAGGTGGATCTGTGTACCTCTTGGCGGGGCGCGGGGCGGGGAGGACGGGATCGTCCTCGTTCTCGAAGTCTAGGGGCTCCTCCCTCACCATCTCTGGCCTGCAGGTGGGTCGTGTGGCGGCGCGGCGCGGCGCGGCGTCGGGGGCAGGGAGGGAAGCAAGGCGGGCGGAGATTTGAGGACGGGAAATGTATTTTGCCGGCGGCGGCGCGGCGCCTTCCATCCAAAAGCTAAAGGCACCAAGGGCGCAGCCTCGGCTAGAGGGCTGGGCCGCGGACAGAGGGCTTTTTTTATTGGGCCAAATTAAGTTGAACGATGGATGGTGGAGGCCCACCGGTTTCATTTCATGACGAAGAAGAAGAAAGATGGCGATTGGGATGAGAGCGCCAGCTCGACCGACGACGTGCTATCAGTTTCAGTTCTGGTGCAGAGGAGAGGTGTTATGTTACTCGTCTTCCAGTTTGGGAGTCAGTTTTTACTGATTGATTCCTGCACGTTCCACTGCTATATATAGCGGCAGCAAATGCATGATTTTTGGTCTCTACTGATTGATTATGATTGGCAAACAAAAATCTTGATGTTTCTCCTTGCCCTTGAACTTTATTATTATACTCACATAAACCTATACGGTTAAATAAATTCACAACTTCACGGTGATCCCAAAACACACATAGTTGTACTATTTTCTACCTGCTTTTTAAAGAGGGCAAAGGCAGGGTATCATCCATCTTCTTGATTGAAGCTTAATTAGAGGGGACCAGATTCTAATCAGGCCGGTGACGTTCCTCACATCCTAGAGAGAGCGCCACCCGGGGTTCAAACTCGGAACCTCCCTCTCGGGAGTTTGGTGCTTTGACCATCCTGGCTGAGCCATTGCCTGTGTTCAGTTTTACCCACTTAATTGAGGCAATCCTACTTGATCCCCCCAGCTACCTGACACGATACACACATGAGTTTGGAAAATGAGTTTGGAAAATAAAATCTCTTTTCTAAAGAAAATGAGTTTGGAAAATTAAATCTCTTTTTTTTAAAAAAAAATATGTGAACAACAAGAGCATCTATTTTATGTCATTACTTGTTCACGAGATGTGCTAAAATTGGCTCATGAGAAACTAAGTGTTATTCATGATAACTTGGTACAAGACCATGTTTTTCTCACTAAGATGATTTCAAATGAAAAATCTAAACTAGTGAGAGCTCATCACATGGGTCAAATACAAAATATGGTTAACCTTTATGATGTAGACAAGAAGGATGTATCCACCTCTTGTGATGATTTACTTGATATATCATACTCTTCACATTTAGATGTTTGTTATTCTCCTATGTCTTGTGAGACTAACCTTTTGAAGGAGAACAAAAAGCTCAAAAACTAAGTGAAGAACTTGATAGCCAAGATTGAGAGGTGCTACAATTCAAAAGTCACCTTTAAAAAAATATTGAAGTCTTAAAGATACTGGTGACAAGCTTGGCCTTGAATTTGAGAGGACGATGACAAAGGCCGAAAGAAAGGGCAAATCCAAAGAAGCAAATAAGATGGAGAGGCTTCAACAAAGGAAACTATCTCACTCCATGTGCTTTCTATGCCATGAAGTGGGACATCCTGCTAAAGCTTGCCCAAATAAAGAAAAACACAAGTTGAAGCAACAAGAAGAGCCTCAACCGAAGCCCCAAGATCAAATCGAGACCAACCATGAAAATGATGGTGACTTGATGATGATGAAGAAGAAAACAAGAAGGGGTGGAAGAGCTTATGCAAGGCATCCAACTCATATCCAAGATGTCAAAATGGTGAGCAAGAATCAAGCTAAGAAAATAAAGTTTGCTCACATCAAGTGCTTTGAGTGTGAAGACATGGGACACTTTGCCTCGGAGGGTCCTAGCAAGCTTGAGAAGAAGCCTCAAGCAACTCATGAGAGGCAAGGTAAAAAGGAGCATCAAATGAGCAAGGAAGAAAAGACTCAACAAAAGACACGATGCTACTTATGCTGGGAAAGAGAACACATGGCTCATTCATGTCCCCTAGGTACAACTTCTAAGCCTATTTCAGTTGATGGTGATATTATTCTTAGAAAGGATGGTAATGGTACCACATCGGTTTCTATTGCAAAACATCCCACTATTCAAACTAAGGCATTGTCTAAGTATGTTGCACCTAACTTGAGAGGACCCAAACAAGTTTAGGTACAATCAAAAAAGTGGATGATTGTTTGTAGGTACCATGGCATTGGAGGCATGACTCAATTGAGTTCACATTGTTCATCATTTTATTGAGTCAAGCAATGAAGCTTAATGCTATCTCATCTCAATGCTAAGTCATGATAAGTGAAGTCCAAGTGCTACAACATACAAGTGTCATATTCAATTTGTGGTGATTTATTGAAATATTTGAAGGCGAGCAAAATACTTGAGTCGAAGCTACATATTTGCATGCATATGAGTTGATTGAATTGGATATATATGCATATGTTGCTTGCTATGAGATGCTTGAATGAACTAAATGCTTAGTAGTAAAATTTGAATTGTTTGAATGGATATGATCACGAGATAAACTTTAGTAAGTGGATTAAATGGATATATGTCTTGTGAAAATATTCAAACAAGTTAGCTTCAAGTTTGATTCAATTTGATGAAACATAGCTCAATTGTTCAAATCTGTCCATAAATGCAAAATCTGAGTAAGTTGAGATCTTAACCATGTTTGGATGATCAAATCTTATTGGAATGACTTGAAATTTGATATTCATGCTCTATACTAATGGTACAAGATGCTGTAAAAATTTCATGATGATAGAACAAAGGGATACTTCGGTTTTGGAGTGGAACTTGTGAGCTATGTTGCAGCAGTTTTCAACATTGCTTGAAATACTAGTGCATATGTTTGTGTGACCTTGCAATAAAATTGGTTAGGAGCTCAAACTAGGCTTGTCGCCTCATTTACCTTGTGTAGGATCTTTTTATAAGGTGATTTAGAGTTTTAGTTAGAGGGGTGAAGTCTTGGCTAAACGAGTAGTTTTAATTCCGCAATATATTCGATTAGCCGGTTCGATTAGTTTTAGAAAGGACTATCCACCCCCTCTAGTCTCATCTCGACCCTACAATAGCGTTCATAAGGTGGAGTTTGCATACGTGAGGGTGACAGAACGAAGCGGTCGGAGTCAATTACAGGAAGGTGTCTTACTAACTCTACAAGGCATACGAGGCGTTTTGCGCCACAACAACCCGAAAAAAACCGTTAGAGGGGCCACCTTTGACGAATGCCAAGTCCTAGAAATCGTGATTTTGCTCAAACGACGCCGATGAATGGACGAAAGGAGTATTTCAAGACCGAGTGAAAAAAATGCACGTATCTCTGGTATCCACTTGATTTAAGTTGATGGTGGTTCATACTACTAGTTGCTTATGACTTGCTAATTATGGCTGGTAGCTCCAATTGCTACCGCATTTCTAGTTTCACACCATTTTCATTGCTTACAAGTTAATAATATATGATTTTTGTTCCAGGACACAGTAAACTATTGTTGAGAAGGTAAAGAGAAAAGTGATAAGTATTTTTTTTATGTCAAAAAAACTAGTTGCCTCATTTTTTAAATTGACAAATATTAATTAGCTCGGAACCACACCAATCAGTGTAAACTTACGCCTGGTTTCTTTGATGAAAGTGGAACTGCATAACCCTCGATAGCAATGACTTTTCACTAATATTCGTTTTCTTTTTGGAAAAAAAAAAATACAAAAACTTGAGTAAAATATTGGAGTAAAAAGGGTTAGAAACCTCACTAATGTGTATTTCTGTTCCTATTTAATAATTCCTTTTGCAAATATATAGGAGAGGTACAAAGCAAAAAGGTTTTCAAAACCTGCCGCATGTTTTATTGCCTGAGAAAAATATAGGAGAGGTACAAAGCAAAAAGGTTTTCAAAACCTGCCGCATGTTTTATTGCCTGAGAAAAGTATAGGAGAGGTACAAAGCAAAAAAGTATTTAAAACCTGCCTCACATGAAAATAGGAGAGGTATTGCCTAAGAAAAAAATATAGGAGAGGTACAAAGCAAAAAAGTATTTAAAACCTGCCTCACATGAAAATAGGAGAGGTAATAAGAAGTAAAAAAACAAAAAAAAAATATATATATGAAAATAGGAGAGGTAATAAGAAGTAAAAAACAAAAAAAAAATATTGAAAAAATTGGTCCCGGCGGGGCTCGAACCCGCGACCTTCGGCTCATAAGACCAACGCTCTAACCAACTGAGCTACGGGACCAATGCATCAAATTTCAGTTTATAAATTTTAATAATTCAAAATAATGATTCTGAGAGGTCAATAAACCAATAGACTCAGGACTACTTAGGACTGTGGAGTGTAAACTAGTAAAGGTTGTTCTCATAGTGATGCAAAGTAGGTTGTGCAGCATGTGTTTGGGCATCAAAAGAGTTCTAGCTCCACTATTAGTGGGCTCAAAGACGGCCATTACACACTGGGGGTGGGGCAACAGAAACTTGAAATTAAAACTACTACCTAGCTCTGTGTTGCAGTTGCACACATATGTGCATAGACACCCCTAGTTTGAAGTCATAACATTATGGGAAGGTAGGATAGAATTAGGTAGGGGACACCAAAATTGCTCCTATACTTTTATATGAAATGAAATAGGGTCTGCATATGCATGGTTGTTGAAGCCTAGCTAGTCCTCCTAGAAGCAACAGCCATATGGTCCATGCAGTGGCCAAGGTCAATCCAAGAAATTCAAGCAAAAGCAAACATACCCATGTTGACAAGGTTTCTCTTTTTCCCAAAACTTCATGTTAGTTTTATCTTGACAAAGTATCATATCTCACTTCCCTCCTCCCTAGCAAGGCACAAGGGCAGGCAAAGGCCAAAGGGGACCAAAGAGCCAGACCGGACATACTAGAGAGAGAGAGAGAGAAGTAAAGAAAGCGAAATGTTTTTCTGTGGACTTTGGAAAGGAATCTTGTGTCCCTTTGGAAAGGCCAGTCCTCTAGGGGTGTGCACACTGCAATGGAAAACGCACATGCACGAGGTAGCACGAGAGGAGAGGAGAATATCCTAGGGCCTGCTAGAGTTCATACGCTAGAATCCAAGGGATTAGCGCTAAACAAAGCTCAAAGGCAAAAAGGCCAATTATCACGGATCCTCTCAGCTCATAGCTTTGTATATATATATAATAATGGCGTGTTAGATTAGAATCTCGACTGGATCAATCAGCTGGTTTTGTATTAGCTATATAGGGGCTGGGCTGACTAAAGTCAGCTCGCAAGCAGACGCCTTCCCACACTTCCAAATATTCACCTGCCATGCATGCATGCTCCTCTCTCCTGCCTACAGTAGTAATTTGCATTGCTCCCGATTCGATCGATCGATTCAGCTGATTGATTCTCATCACTTGCTCTCGCTTTGGATTTTGCGCGCATCTCTCTCCCTTTTTTTTTTTGGTGGCTAGTATATATGTAGACTAGTGTCAACAAATACACGTTGTCACACGGCCATGACATCAATAAAAGAGCAATTTTGCATGTTCCCTCCATTGTCTTCAAATTAACAGAGCAATTTTGCATGTCCCCTCTTTATTCATGCCTTTCCATCAATTAGTATACAATACAATATATTTTCCATGTCGATGTGTTATATATAATATAGAGATATATATAGTGCTAGCATACCAAAAACTATTTATTGCTGACATTTCGATCATGTCGTCGGTGTTAATTTTTCTTCTTATTCTACTTTTCTACGTGTTGAGGTAAATGTATGCATGCGTGGTTCCAATCAAGACACGACAGTTCGAACCATGCATGCATAGTTACCTTGAGTAATAAAAATGAGGAGGAGATCATGGGACGTATTTAACTAAGGAACGAAGCTAGCTAGCTTCCGTGAAGGCCGGACAATCAAGACACGACAGTTCATCGCTTATATATTCGGAGTAAGTATGCACTGTCACTGCAAGCATTGACAGTTCTAACTACAGAGGCCGTCGACGACACGATTTCAGATTCGGGCACACGATCGATGATCAGCTACATGCAATGCAAGCAAATGCGCGCGCGGGGCGGGGGACAAATATTCCATTTCCTGTCGTTTGTTGCGTCGTCTATCTACATGGCCGCTACCTGCTGCTGCTGCGTGGAGGAACGCAAGTCCGTTGTGCAATTTGGAGAAGTTCACAAAACCAACCTAGCCACTTTGGAAAACTGGTTTCTACTGGCTGTGGTTTTCCACCAAAGTCCCATTTTCTTCATCTAAACTCTAAATTGGCTGCTCTATATATATATATATAACTTTTGAACATCTCAATAAGACTAATGCAATGGTGGAGTCTATTATGCATTTTCCATAAAGTTATCAAAACCATCTTAGTTAGTTTAGGGAACCATCTCATGAGACACTGTGTACGTTGTCGACCTTGCAATTCTCTCCTTGGCGCTAGCGCTGTCATGTGTCAAAGACTATTCTAACCCTTTGGAGTCTGGGCCAAGGAGAGAAGGGGGGACGAGTGTATATGAGAGGGAACAAAACGGGAAGAATGACCATGCATCATAGAGAGCGATCACACTAGCCCACAATAGTAGATCTATGTCGGTTCCAAACCCCCCCACCATTGCTGGATTTTGAACCGACACAACCATGTCGCCAGTGATTGGGGTCGCCATCAGTGTCAGATAGTCTGACCCGACAGTGGTATCGAACTCCATTGTCGGTTCGCAGCTGCACCCGGCCGTGTTGTTTCCACTAACAGTGTCGGCTCGTGTCTCAAACCAACAATGATCGGTTGAAAATCAATGTCGGTTCTTTAATGGACCCGGTAGCGTTGGCACAAGCAACAGTGTCGGTCAGTTGAAAATCACTATCGGCTGCTCAGTAAGGCTGGTAGTGGTAGCTAGAAGAACACTGCCGCTTTGTAGCATCAGCCGGTACCGATATCTTGAGGTTCAGACCGACAGTGATAGCTGGAGCAACACGTCTATAGCACAAGACGGTAGTCATCTATGGAGAATGCTCAGCCAGACCGGTAGTGATGTTATGTGCAACACTGTCGGTTTGGTTTTCAAGTCGACAGTGAAGACGAGCTCAACAACACTACCATTGTGTTGGTAGATGATCAGATTAAAAGAAGTGGGAGAGACCAGCGGAGAGATATGGGAAAGGGATGCACGAATTATTTGGAAGAATGAGAAATAGGTGAAGATTCATGGGTCCATGACTTAACTAGACCAACTAAATTTCAGTTTTCAGGTCTAGATCTAGTATTGGCAAGAGAGTTACATTTGTATTTATCTGTTGACTGATAATAGAGACTGTCTATATCAGTTATCGATGTCAGATTGTTGATGCAGCAGATGGGTTTTATCGACAAACGGACGATGCAACCCTCTACAGCGGCAAAGGAGGCCTACAAGAACATCTTCGGCGAGGACCCCAACCCCTCACATAAAGAGGCATTGCGAAAGCTCATAGGTGAGGGTCCGAGGCGGTCGAGGCACCGCGCAAGCTGCCGCGTCTTATCATCGGTGACTTCTAGGTAGTATGGCTTGCAAGTATGTTAATTTGATCTCCTTTCTACTATGGAGGGGTGAACTAATTGTATAACTCTATTTTCCCCTAGGGTACGGTGTCGTTTATGGTGCGTCATTGTAACCTTCACTATTTTCGTTTTAATACAAAAAAAATGCACAAACCTTTTGCGTATTCGAGAAAAAAATGTCAGGTTGCATTCTCAACCGGCAGTGATAATACTGTACTATTTGCACTGCTGATTCTAATTTTTATATCTAGTTTCAAATTTTATTCGACATTGATATCTTATAACTGTCGGTTTCAGGAAACCTGATAGCTATATATATAGCTACCTTAAGGTATATTATTATTTGATCTGATTGAGAAAACAACTATAGCTATGTATCGATACACAGCATGCGCGTGTATGCATCGAGAGGACGAACTGGATGGTCACCTATACCCGGGCATCCAAGGCAGGCAAGCTAGCTACATACTATGCTATAATAATAAGATATGTAATGCACCTGCCTGCCCCTATACATGTAGATTTTGACCTCTGCCCGGCCGTGCAGTGATTCTATCTATCACCTATGAATAAAATAATTTGAGCCATCGACCATTATAATCCTAGGAAGAACGGGCATATTAAGCCATCCCGATATATGTATTGTTGAAGTATTGGCTAATAATAAGTGCTCGTCCTTGGCTTTTTAATCAGCAACTTTTTTCTAATTGAATTGATTAATACGTACCTTGTGTAATGATATTTAGCACTATATCAATGATGTATACATGCACGGGTCATATATAACATCGTTCATTTATATATATGATACGTGCAAGACAGGTACCTTGTGTAATGATATTAGCACTATATCAATGATGTATACATGCACGGGTCATATATAACATTCGTTGATTTATATATATGGCAGGGTCAAAAAATAATGAAAATGAATGCCTCTGAATTCAGTAGCGAAATCTAGCAAAATGGGCCACCGTGGTCAGCATACAAAGAAATAGAGTTAGATATAATATTTAACTACACTACCGAACTTCGGCGATATCCCGTGAGGCCCTTTCCCGGGGGTAAAACACGGGATACCTATCACGGGAACGAAGGGGCCGGGAAATAACCCTTTCCCGTGAACACAGCAGCTACCTCCGGGATATCCTTTTTCCCGTGATCCCATTAAGCTCATGGGATAGAGTTAACGGGGGGGGGGGGGGGGGTCAACGGGGGGGGGGTGTGGGAACCCGTTATGGCCTACGTGGCCTGTTCTACAAAACGGCGTTTGCCGTATTTCCCCGTGAGCATAACGGAGTACTCACGGGATATCTAGGCTCTTTTTCCCGTGGGTCAAATTGTGCTCACGGGATAGATTTGGCAGATTTCCGTGAGCCGCCTCCACTCACGGGAAAGGTTTGGCCTCTTTCCGTGAGCTACACACGAAAATTTTTTTTTGGTTCCAAAGACATAAATGACACATATAAATATATATATACATAGCACAGATTGCATAATATCACATATATAGCTCGATAAATCCATAATACCACATATATTACATAAGATCCAACCAAGTCACAAGTTCAACCACATGTCCATGAGTGCAACCACAAGTTCACAAACTCACATAAAATCCAAGTTCACAAGTTCAAGCGAACAAGTTTTGAACCTAAATCATGACAAGTTTATGGCCACGACCTCCAACCTTTCGAAGCGTGTTCCCAAGCGTCTGGTTGAGATTGGTTCGGAGTTGGGTTCGAGGCATGAGAATTATCCCGCCGACGTAGGCAAAAATAAATAGTTAGAAATTTGTGAGACAAAATTCAAGGTAGATTCTATTAACTTGAAAAAAAAAGAAGATAAATAGTTAGAAATTTCGACAGCACCTCCCCTGCACGGAGGGGTTTCCAACCTGCAAGAAAACAACGGCTCGATGGCCGACAACCACATGTCCACGTGCACATCTCATGGTGCATTCAAAACTCCAGATCATATCCATTCACATTCATATATGCATATTTCGAAGTTACGGAGACAAACTCACGAGGAGAGGCTCCATGCGGTGGAGGGAAGATTGACGGTACCGACCGTAGACGGGCGGTGGCGGGAAGACGGGTGGTGGGACGAAGACGGGCGGTGGCGGGAAGGCGATCTCCGGTGGCAGCTGCACACCAACCCGGCCACCAACACGCTAGAGGTACGCTAGGAGAGCTTCCATGCTCTTCCGGTGTTTGCTCGAGCCCTCTCTTGCTCCCTTTCGAGCCCTCTCTTGCTCCGCCGAGCCCTTGCCCGCTCCCTCTCCTCGGCCTCCTCCCATCGCTTCCTCTCTTCCTCTATCCGGGCCTATTTCAACACAAAGTTAGAACACGGTGAAAGAGTATGTAACAATAAATGAACCTTAAATAAAAATAAATAAACCTCAAGTCCGGAGACCGTAGCCCGGTAAGTGGTTGGCCGCTCGCAGTATCACCGGGCCCCCGAGCGTGCACCGAGCTCGGATAGCTTCTTTGTGTTGTGCGGGTTGATAACGCTATCACCCAAATAGTACCGCCCGTGCTTCTTGCCTCCTCCGGCGATCATGGCGATGTCCCCCTCAATGTCGTGGCCGCGGGGATCGAAGCTTTCTCCATACTGCTCCCTCGCCACTTCGGTGTACCTATTGATCTTCTCGTAGGCGGTCGGGTTGGTGTAGGCTTCGGGCCCAGCCTCAGGGTTGAAGACGACCGCGGGATCTTTATACCTGCCCGTGTGGGAGCAAGCAAAGGCCTCGAGCGTGCTGATTGGCGTGCCATGTGTCTGCTCCTGTGTGAGAAAAAAAAAGTAGCTAGAATGCTTAGAAAGTATTGAGTTGCACATCAGAAAATAAGAATTGGATAACACTTACATATCTAGCTTGGTAGGCCGCAAGATTAAGGCTGCCTTGATGGTGTGGTACACCTGGCATCATGGCACACCGTTCCCGGTAGTCGTTGTGGACCTCCCGATAATCAGAGTCGACCCACTTGTCCACCGAAGCTCCCAAAGAACGCCTATGCAACAAGCACCACTCGCGGAATCACCCTACAGGACACCAAGTATAACACATATTATAAAAATCACATTAAGCATAATTAAACTTAGTATGACCATTCAATATTTACCTGCATGTATTGTTCTTTGGTCAGATTCAGCGTTTTCCATTCCTCCTTATCGAGCCTCCTTTTCTCGTTTATCGCGTACCACGTCCTGACGGCCTGGCCGCGTGCCTCGTACCACATGTCTGACACAAGCTTGAAACAGGCGTTTAGAGCCACTTCATCCGCCTCAGCCTCGAATCCCTCCTCGATCTTGAAGTATTTCTACACATAGAAGCAATGTAATAAGTCATTATTTCTAACATTAGAATTTGAAGCGATGTATTTGTACACTACAGTGCGACATAGACTTACCCAAAACTCTTTGATCACACGCATTGCCTTGTTACTATATTTTATGCCATCGTCATCATAGTTGTCCTCAAAGTCCACGTACTGGTGGAACGACGTGACAACATGCTCTACTCCGTCGATGGTAACAAGGCCAGGGTAGTGCTTCTTGACCAGAATACCAAGAATGCCATTGGGAAGGCGTCCTTGAACCGAGTTCGCGGTGACAACAAAACCCCTACCCAAATGATCAAGAATAACTATTAGTTCCTATTACGATTTTCAAACCTGAAAAATAAGAAAGTAGTGCTAAAATGTAAAGTAAATTACCTTGGCTGTACTGGTCTTATGATCGGTTTCTGGTCCTCAGTAGGTAGTCGATCCGGGAGTCTGGAGGGGCCTCGCAAGTAGACACGCCTCTGAGCAGAGGAAGAGGAACCCCCTCCCGTACTCTGGCTAGTCCCCTCCGCGTGGTGCGACACCGAGCGGTCCGCGTGCTGCGACGCCGAGAGGTCCACGTCCTCCGCCTCCGCCTCCGCCTCCTCCCCTCCTCCTCCTCCTCCTCCTCCTCCTCCTCCTCGTGCACCACTGGTGGTGGCGACGGTGGTCGGGGTGCACGACGCCTGCCCCTGCCCCTACCCTGTGGCGGTGGTGGTGGCTCTGACGCTTCCTCTTCCTGTTGCCCTTGCCCTAGCGAGGCTACACTTTTGAATTTCCTGGTCATTTTCTTGAGGACATTCGTTCGAGGCATCTTTTTGAATGACCTGCAATTAGATGTACATAATTAGTAAAAATGCAAAATTAAATAGAACATAATTATGAAGAGATTGAAAACCAATAATCAGAACATAATTATTAAGAGATGCATAGTATTACATGTATTAGAAATAATCCTCATCCCATCCACGATTTCAAGACCGCCGGATCATAATCCTCATGATCACTATCATCCATGTCTACGTCTTCCAACATATGAAGATTGGCGGGATCCATGGGAGGAGGAACGACGTCAACACCGCATTTGTCCTTAAGTAATTTTTCAAGTAATCGTAAGTCCTTCGCATCTCGAACCTCCTCGCCCCTCCTCATCATCAACAACACTTTCATTGTCTACTTCCATTTCGTTGGGCCCGGTTATTTCTATCACAAATTTACCTTGTAGCCCATCTTCTTGGAAGAACTCTCCCTCATATGTGTTTGCATTAAAATGGTAATCGCCCCCTGTTTGGGGACGGGTAGTCTACCGTGTGGCAATACCTTCTCGCACAACATCCCAACCCTTAAGCCGCCTCGTCGTCCCGGCAACACCATGGGAGATAATAAACTTGTGTGGCATGTTGAGCCACAATGTAGACATCATCTCCGGCCATCTGGGAATCTTGTCGAATCTGAACAATCCCAAGTTGTTCGAGGTCCGAATTTGTTATTTCAGGATCGAACCAATGACACTTAAACATGACAGGAGCAAGCCGTTTAGAGCCTGGGAAATGGAGCTCGTATATTTCTTCAATTCTTCCATAATAACCTTTAGTTCTAGTTCCATCATCACCTTTAGTGAAAACTCCGGTATTTGTGGTTTTTCGGTTTGGTCGATTCTGCTCATAGCTCGTTGTGTGGTAGGGATATCCATTCATGTCATAACCGGTAAATGACCTAACCCTGGTCTCAAAGCCATTGGCAACATGTATGAGCTCGGATGCATACCCGGATAGGTCAGTGCCTGCAAGATCAAGCAGGATAAATGAAATGAGACGGTTCGTTAGCATATCAAACGAGACGTTATTTAACATGAATTGGACAGCACCTGGCATTTGAACCAACTAATGAAATCGGGTTTTCCATTGCCAAAGACCCCGTCTAAGCGGGCGTCCAATTCATGTGCTTCAGCGGCGTTCGTTGACCCAGAATTGCCTTTGAAATTTCCTATACCAACGAGAGACAAAAGGGTTGGATGCAGAATATTAAGTACTAGAAGACAAGTAGGTTCTATGCTTAGAGTTGTGACTTACTGTATGTAAGGAAGCACTTCGTCCAGGTTGAAAAGTATATAATTCATTATACTGATCCACTCTGGATTTGTCAACATCTTTATTTTTGAACCACTTGCACATCCTAGTTCTCCTTGGAAAAGGCTAAGGGTTGATTCATTTTCATCAGCATTGTAACGAGGAAGTGGATAATGCGAGCTAGGAAGGTTGTCACCATAGTATTTTGATGTGAAGTCTGACACCTCCTGCCGAACCTTTGCTTCGCGATGGAACCCTCAATCTTACACTTATTTTTACAATCGGACCGAACATGCTTCGTAACTCTCAACAAAGATAGCACCAACGAAATCGTGCGTGGTCACCCACCCTTGCCTCGTATGGAAGGTGCAAAATCAAATGCACCATCGGAACGAAGAAGGCTGGCGGAAATATCTTCTCCAACTTACAGACCAACACAGGTGCCATTTTTTCTATTTCTTCTAGTGTGGTCCGAGATAACTCTTTAGCATAAAGTTGCCGAAAGAAATTGCTCAACTCTGCCATCACATGCCAGACATGATCGGGGACATAGCCTCGAAGCATCACTGGAAGAAGCCGCTCCATCCATATGTGGTAGTCATGACTCTTGAGCCCATTGATTCGTATAGTAGATAAGTTCACTCCCCTCCTCAAATTTGCTGCATACCCATCGGGGAACATTAATTTTCGAAACCATTGCAAAGTACTTCCCTCCTTTGGGGCCCGCTCAACACGTAATCGGCCTTAGGTTTTTTCCATCTCTTGCCATTGCTAGGAGGCTTCATTTCTTGCTTTGATTACGTCACATAACTCGCGGATCAATTCTAGCCTTAACGTTGTCCTTTGACTTGCTAGTTTCCATGAATGTTCCAAGAAAATACTCGGCGATGTTCTTTTCAGTATGCATTAAATCAAGGTTATGTGAAAGAAGAAGGTCATCATAATAGGGGAGCCTCTCTAATCCTGACTTATGAGTCCATGCATGATCCTCGCCATAACCCACAAAGACACCATTTTCATCAGCCACAAGAGAATCCACTTGAGCACATACCTCAGTAGATGTCATCATCTCCGGTTCTGGGTCCGTAACTTGGAGACCTTTCGTAAAGTTCTTCTTGTCTAGCCTGAATGCATGGTCGGGAGGGAGGAACTGTCGATGCTTGTCGAACGCGAATACTTGCCACCCTTCTTCAACCGGTGAACCTCACGGCCGCCTTTGCATCTTTGGGCAAGGGAACTTGCCGTGCACACACCACCCACGAGAATATCCCATACGCCAAGAAATCATGCAGGGAGTAGTGGTACCACACGTACATCCTGAAATTTCTCTTCAAAGCTCGGTCGTACGTCCAAAACCCTTCATTCCAACCTTTGATCAATTCATCAATCACGGGCTCTAAGAACACACCCATTTTATTTCCGGGTGGCTAGGAATTATCAAAGACAAAAGAATGTTCTTCGTTGAAAGCGAGACGGGGGGAGGGAGATTCGGCCGGGATAACAAAATAAGGCCAACAAGTGTATGGGGCAGCCATCATTCCATAAGGATTGAACCCATTCATTTGCCGGCAAGCAACACGCATATTACGAGCCTCCATAGCTTTGTCGGGATGAATATTGTTGAAATGGGTCCATGCTTCGGCATCGGATGGGTGTACCATCTTATCCGGATTGTAGCGACGCCCATCTTTGTGCCATGTCATCTGCTTTTCGCGAGACTCCTCGGTCATGTACATCCATTGTAACCTCGGTCCGAAGGGAAGGTACCGTAGGATTTTCACGGGGACCTTAAGTCGCCTCTTCTCACCGTCCTCACCGGGGTCTACCTCTATGAACCTTGAGGATTTACACTTTGGACAAGGCGTATCATCTTTGTAGTCTTTCCTAAATAAGACGCACCCGTTCTCACAAGCATGTATCCGCTCGTATGGCATCTTGAGTACCTTGAGGAGTTTTCTCGACTTCGTACATGTTCTTTGGCAAAGACGTGACCTCACGGAAGCAAGCCCCCAAAGATCGTCAACATGTCGGTGAAGCCGTCTCGACTAATATTGCATCGGGCCTTCAAGTCCATAAGGCGTGAAATGGCATCTAGTTTGGAGACCTCACAATAGTCGTGAAGGGGTTTTTCGTGCCGCCTCCAACATGGTATAATAGGCCTTTGCGGTTTCTTCCGGCTCCTCCTCCCCTCATCCCCAAGTCCTTGCTCAAAGTTTAGGCATGAAAGTCATCTATCATGTCTCCTATCCCGGCATCGAAGCAAGATCATCGATGCGTTGCCTCACGACCTCGTCTCTCATACGCTCAGTTTCACCATGGAAGATCCACCGCTTATAGCCATCCGTCCATCCATACTTGGGAAGATGTTTAGACATGTCCTCCTTACTTTGCCTTTTTTTATTCTCACATTTCTTGCATGGACACCAAACCTTACTTGGACCTCGAGCATTCTGAAAAGCCTTGTCCACGAAAGCACTGCTCTTCATAACCCACTCAAGGTCATAATCTCCGAAACTCCTCCAACCATCGTATATCCACGCATGGTCATCCATTCTCTATCATATGCGCGAGAATATAAGAATGCAGTGCATCTACACATGGATTCTACCATCTAGTAGGTGAAGATAGGTCCTAATCCCACCCGACGATGCGTAGATGAGGTCAGTTCCATGCTCCACTCCTATCCGAGACAATTTCGCGACACCTCCCCATTGTTCTCCGAATACACGCCCTCCCCGAGAGGGGGAGCTGTGTATTCGAAGAACAACAGGGAGATGCTGCCGAAACTCTAAATCAGACAGGAGTGGAGCATGGAACGAACCTCATCTACGCATCCTCGGGCTGTCCAAAAATGTGGACAATTCGAAATAGATACGGTTATAGGTATGCAGGGATCTGCATACTTCCAACCGTATTTCTTTCGAACGGGAGACGCCTAACTGAGCTACGACCATGACACGGAAGGAGGGGTCATACCTAGGGTCGCGGTGGAGTCAGCCTAGCCGGCGAGGAAGAAGATCAGGGCCGCCAAGGGACTCCGGCTCGGCAAGCAACTCGGCTCCGGAGGGTTCCTCTCTGCATAAAAAAAAACACAGGGGATAAGTTCAAAATTTCGACAGAACCTCCCCTACACGGGGAGGTTTCCAATACCTGCAAACAAAGCACACGGCACGATGGCCGACAATCATATCCAGGGCACGATGGCCGGCAATCATATCTAGGCACGATGGCCGACAACCTGCGAAGGCGAAGACGGCGACGGCGGGCGGACGGACGACCTCTCCTCGGCCGGGGCGGGCGATGGCGGTGCAAGGTCTTCTTGGGCAGCTGAGCGTCGGGGCACGCCGAGGCGGCGGCGTCGGGACCTCTCTTCACCCTCCCCCCTTCTCCTTCCTTCCTCCTCCTTCCTTCCTTCCTCCTCCTCCTTCCTTCCCCCTCCCTCCCTTCTCCTTCCTTCCTTCCTCCTCCTCCCTTCTTCTTCCTTCCTCCTCCTTCCTTCCTTCCCCTTCCTTCTCCTCCTCCCCTCCTACTCCACCGCCCCTCCTTCTAACCCTTCCTTCGTTCTCCTCCTCCCTCCTACTCCACCGGGAGGCGCCGGTGGTGGCGGGCGGGGGGGGGACGCGGGCCGGCGTGGCCGGTGGCGCGGCCGGGACGCTTGGCCGGCGGCGGGCGGTGGGGGCGGCCGGGGTTTCTGGGCAGGCGGCGGGATGGTGGCGGCCGGGCGCGACCGACCGGCGGAGGTGGTGGGGGCGCCTCACGCGGCTGGCGGCGGGTAGGCGGGCACCTCCCGGCGGGGGCGGCGGGCGGGGCCGGGCGGCGGGGAGCGGCGGCGGCATGCGTGTGTGTGTCTCGTGTGTGTCGTGTGTGAGTGTGAGTGTGAGTGAGGTGAGCTGGTTGACTTTGTTTAAAAAAAACGCAAACTCCTTTCCCGTGAGAGATCCGGGTGGCTCACGGGAAAGAGCTTGCCTTTCCCGTGAGCCACCCAAATCTCTCACGGAAAGGAAATAAAAAAAACTCGAACCCTAATCCCGCCACGCCACCGAGGTGGGTCCGCCAACGATTTCCCGTGAGCAAACCACTCGGGATCACGGGAAAGAGTTTAGCTTTCCCCGTGAACGACTCACGGGAAAGGGGTTTTCCGTAAATAAATTTTATTTCTCTCTCTTTCTTTCTCTAGCATATATATTTTGAAAGTTTGATCATGATAACTTCATAAATACCTTTCCACATACACTCACCATTCCTAATTTGATCCTTGCGCAAAAAAAAATTGACCATTATTTCATGTGGTTCTATCTCTATTTGCATTTACTTAAAGCGCAACAAAAAATTATAATAATTACAAAAAATAATCCAAAAAATTCTCGAAAATAGATTGGACACAATATCGAGGTCTATTGCATATAGAAAAAGTTTCAGTAGCCAAACCACAACTTGATCGCCACATCCACATGAAATCACTTTGGATCATTCTCAACAAACCCGAAACTTCTACGTAGATGTTGGAGCTTGTGAACATCGCACGTGGCAACCCGCATGAAACGCGTTCCCAATTTTTTATCATAGCCTCGGCATAAGATATCATGACATATTATCAAATTTCATGATTTTTTGCATATCGGTTTATTTTTAGAATTTTTAAACCACTCAAACAAGGATTAACGTTCATGATTTCGTATTAAGATGTTCCATATTTCATTATTTTTTTAAATGCAAGGTCTTACGTTGTGTTGAGTATGAGGAATATAAATTTTCTACTAATTTTTTTCAACAATTTGTAGCACTTGTAGTTCAAATTTGGCCTCATTTCAAAAATTCCCATAAAAGAGAATAATTACCTAAATATATCAAATAAAGTCAATAATTCACCAAACTTTAATATTGAGTGTCATATGATGTGCAACAAGTGTAGAAAAAGTTTGGAGATGAAAATCCAAAAAAAAAAATTCCCGTGAGCGTCTTTCCCGTGAGCAGGGTACCTGGCTCACGGGAAATGGGGCCCTTCCACAGAGGCCTACTGTTTAGCCCACGGGAAAGACGGCTCACGGGAAAGCCTTTTCCGTCAGCTAGACGGAGGCCTCACGGGAAAGGGTGGACGGAGGGGACGGAGCGGGGGCTGGGGGCGGCGGCCGTTCCCTTTCCCGTGAGCCCCCATCTCACGGGGAAAGGGGTGGGAGATTTCCCGTGAGCTGTCCATCAC
Organism: Hyparrhenia diplandra; assembly: GCA_015847255.1. NCBI lineage: Eukaryota > Viridiplantae > Streptophyta > Magnoliopsida > Poales > Poaceae > Hyparrhenia > Hyparrhenia diplandra. The sequence continues at coordinate 121,194 of JADLZK010009513.1, forward strand.
GGGAAATTAGATATCTCGTGGGGGTTTTTTTTCCCGTGATGTTTCCTCGTGGCTCACGGGATATCTTGTTATTTCCCGTGATTTTTTCCTCTTAGCTCATGGGAAAGAATTTCCCCACGGGAACGTGCAGAAATCCGGAAGTGCTAGGATCATGAACTAGAGCATCTCCAAGAGATTAGCCAAAAAGACTAGTCAAATTTGATGATTTAGCTACTCTCTAAAATAGATTTGACAAGAAAATATTAGGGTGCTCCAATAGACTCTGTAAAGGATAGCTAGCTAGTGAGGTAGACTATCCAAAAGTAGAGAGCGAATAAGGAGGGATGGACAACTAGTTATTTTGGATAGTCACATAGAGAGTCTGTTGGGAGCAATTTTTTCGTAATAATAGCTACATTTAGCTTTAGAAAGTCGTTTGGCTAGTCTCTTGGAGATGCTCTCGAGGAACTCCAAAAACCGCTGGAGTCGATTGACCCCGATGGTTTAATGTAGATGACGTTTTGGAAAAGGTTTGAGTCAAACATTGGGAACATAAATCACGAATAACTTTTAAGTCGTTAAGTTTGAAAATGTGAAAATCATATCGATAGATTTGTCTTGAAAAATAATTTCATAAAAAATATACATATATTATTTTTTAATAAATATTTTTTTATAGAAAAGAGAAGCCAAAGTTACGCTTTGGAGACCATATCGTTGTTATAAACGTCTTCTAATAGTGATACTGAGAGAGAGTATATATTATCTTTATATAGGAGAAGAGTATATTATTATTATTATTATTATTATTATTATTATTTGCACAATAATGTATATATAGCTTATTACAGTTTAGCTCTAGTTTTGGAGGACGCTCAGTTCCATAGTTGAGTTGACCCACGGAGTGCAGTGGAGATTTTGACCGGTCGAGTTTGCACGGTAAGCTAGCATGCGTGATATGATTTGGGTCCTACTGGTCAGAGCTGCAGAGACCATGCACTGCAAAGAGAAGCAGAGAGCAGTGTGTGGGACGATGGGGAGGATCTACCGGCGGCATATGCAGCATCACATTATGGGCTAATGATGCCAATTGCAAAGGCAACAAGCCACAGCTTTTTACCTTTCCCCCACGTACTGTACTAGCTTTCTTCTCATCATATGTGTCATCATGCATGGTTTGATTCCATTTCCACTGCTTGAAGCAGTGTTAGTACACACGCAGGCCACAAATCTCTGTGCTGTCGTCTGCACAGACACCAAGCCAAACGCTACACCTTTCAACTTTCAGCTTTTGTTTTTTTACCGTACCTCTATCTCCAAATTTTTATTTAGTCCGATGCGATCCCTTTCCCTTTTTCCTTGCTTCATTCTCTCTCACCTATCGCTGCATCACTGTCTCACTAGTCCCTAGCTAGAGAGAGATAGAGCTACCATCCATCTCCAAGTCCACAGCCACTTCAGTTGTCCATTAGCACTATATAATTGCCATGGTTTAGTTCCCTCTCTTCATTCCAGTGCCATCGAGCTGCCTTGTTGCTACCGGCCGGCGGCACCTTAATTAGCTTGCTTCCTTGCTTTAGTGCTACTAGTAATCACCCATAGATAGTATAGTACCAAAGAAGCTAGAACAGCAACGTCGATCGATCGAGAGGGGTAGCAACCAACTCGTTGTTAGTTGCCTTGGTACAGAAGAGATTGATTGACAGATGAGATGATATAGAAGCTAGCTAGGTGGGTCACACGATCGAGAGATCGATCAAGAACAAGAGTGATATCGTCTATCTAGGCGTCCAAGTGCAGCTAGTCAGATCATCAGATCAACCCCGCCCGAGCACAGCAACAAGCTAATAAGGCACCTTGATTAGGGCAAGAACAATGGCAAGTGAAGCAGCGGCGGCGGCATGCATCATCTCCAACAACCCCTGCTTATTCGCTCCTCCGCCTCTCACCAACCCCCAGCCGTCTCATCAAGAGCCGGAGCTGCCTCTCCCTCCTCCCGCCAAGAAGAAGCGCAACCTCCCGGGCACACCAGGCAAGTATTTTTCCCTTTTTTTTCTTGGTCATCCAGGCTATATATCCATGCGTTGCGTGCTGCAAGCTCATGTATATAATCGACGATTGCATTGGTACATACTGCAGACCCTGACGCGGAGGTGATCGCGCTCTCGCCGCGGACTCTGCTGGCCACGAACCGGTTCGTGTGCGAGATCTGCGGCAAGGGGTTCCAGCGCGACCAGAACCTGCAGCTGCACCGGCGCGGCCACAACCTCCCCTGGAAGCTCCGGCAGCGCAGCGGCAAGGAGCCCCGGAAGCGCGTCTACGTGTGCCCGGAGAAGACGTGCGTCCACCACAACCCGTCCCGCGCGCTGGGCGACCTCACCGGCATCAAGAAGCACTTCTGCCGCAAGCACGGCGAGAAGAAGTGGAAGTGCGACAAGTGCAACAAGCGCTACGCCGTGCAGTCCGACTGGAAGGCGCACGCTAAGACCTGCGGCACGCGCGAGTACCGCTGCGACTGCGGCACCCTCTTCTCGAGGAGGGACAGCTTCATCACGCACCGCGCCTTCTGCGACGCCCTGGCCGAGGAGACGGCCAGGATCAACGCCACGACGTCCTACCGCTTCGCGGGCTCGCCGCCGCCTGGGCTGCCCAACATGATGCTGCCGCCGGCCCCGCACCTCAAGCCAGCTCCGCTCGGTCCCCAGCATGTCGGCGGCCTCTCCCCTGTGGGGCGGGGACGCGCTGCCGCCGCCCATGGCCGGAGCCGGACACATCCTGCTGCCCGGTGGTGCGCCTGCGTTGCCCCCGCAGCTGTACGCGGATCTCTTCGCGCCGGCCTCGCCCGCAACCGCAACGCAGCAGCTGGGCTGGCTGTGCGGGAACGCCGGCAGCAAGCTCAACGCCAGCGAGCTGACCGCTGCGTCGGGCAAGCAGGAGACCAACAGCGTGCCGTCCGTGTTCAGTGGGCAGCACCACGCCAAGCCCGCGGCGCCGGCCGCCGACATGTCCGCCACGGCGCTGCTGCAGAAGGCCGCGCAGATGGGTGCCGTCACGTCCGGGTCCGCCGGCAATGTGATGGCGGGCGCCTTGTTGGAGCCGGCCGATATTCAGTCGTCGGACGGTGGTGGAGGTCTGCTGTTTAGCGCATCAACCCAGCAGAATAATAGTCTCAGGGGTTCTGGAACAGATACGCTAATGAGCCAGCTCACGGCGGCCGCCGGGAACATGCCCTACGACGTGTTCTCGGCTGTGCGCCATGCCGGCCTCAAGGATGCTGCCGTCGCCGTCGGCAGGGAGGAGACCAGGGATTTCTTGGGCGTTGGCGTGCAAGCGCTGTGCTCATCGTCGTTGAATGGCTGGATTTAATTAGCTGTGCTAGCTACTACCTTAGTACCTAGCTAGTTGATTATGTGCTTTCCTTAATCCTTATTCATGACATTCACGTTGTAGTAGTAGCCACTAAGAGATGGAGCTATTATTGATTAGTGACTAGCTAGTGTGAATTTGCAAGTGAGCAACAACTTTAAACCGATGATCGATGCTTCCAAGTTCACGTACAACTACTATCTATAGTTGTTTTTGTCATTTCTTGTTGCATGCCTTGTTGTGTTATGTTTTCGTGGATTTGCTTTACCGACGGGGGGTTAAAACTTGGCAATGCACAGGAATAATGGATGTCATGGAGACATGCATGGAGGAATAAGGAGAAGAGGAGGCAATGCAATGGCAAACAAATATGCAAAAGGAGAGATATCCATGCATAGTCCCAATGCAAGAACCACTGATGAAAGACTAGTCCCCTTAATTTAGTCTACTACTTTTTTATGTGCTCTTAATAACAAAATAAAGTATGGGAAGAGGAGCACTTTACTACTATATTATTGCATTGTCCAATTAAACCAATATGCTTAATTATAAATAGTTAATTACATTTTCAGTGCAGCTCTTGATCTATATCTTTGTTTAACAGACATAGTGCATTCAGTAAAGGAGGATCTTTGTTCCCATTATTTAATGGAAAAAATGAAGTAGCTATCTTCATGTGCTTGTCCAAATGTCAGATGGTCTAAGGTTCGAGTAAGTTAAAGGGAGGTTGTAGACAATGGGGCGCCCAATAACCTACCATCATCGATCAACATTGGAGGTGGCTATCCAATTAAGATGACACGGCCAGTGGTTTTCGCCTTCCACAAATAATATTTCTATCATTAATTATTGACTAATGACGATAAACACATCATTCACACTAAGCTACCACTCACATTTGCGTTGCTGCTAGTGCTACTTAACTTAATAGCATGCTCAGTGCATTATGGTTGTTAATGGGAGGTGTGCGCGCGCTCAAACACACAATCCAGGATCCTGTCTAGAGATATTTTGATTAATTTTTGTCAGCAGTGGTACTAGAGATAAAGCAGAATCATCTTACTTTCCTTGATAACGTATCATATGCAAACCAACTCCTTCATGAAAACCTGTGCAAACCATGGCAAATTTTTTTTTTTCTAAATTCACTAAAAAAAATCACACATGTAGATGATACGATGATACACAACCTTGAAAAATATCTTGTTCAAATTCGACTTCGTTTGTGAGATATAAAAATAACAAATTTTAAGCCAGAAAGTTGTCTAGATGATTTGTTAGAAATTTGTTATTTTTATATCTCACAAACAAAGTCGAATTTGGATATGATATCTTACAAGGCTGTGCATTATCATATCATCTATATGTGTGATTTTTTGGGTGAATTTAGATGACCTTTTTGCCATGGTTTGCATGGGTTTTCACGAAATCCTAGTTTGCACAGGATATGTTCCCATCCTCATATTTGTGAATAAGTAAAACAACCTAACTGATCCTTAGTACTACATGATTGGACATCAATTGGAGTATAATGGGTAATAGTTTCATTACTTCTGATTTAAACAGTAGAAGCGGTTAGAGCACCTCATAGCACCCAGCAGACCTGGGTTCGACTCCCTGTGGGAGCGAATTTAAACAGGTCTGTATTATTAAAAAAATAAAAATAGGCTGGGGTTCCCTTGTTGACTTCGGTAAAAAAAAAAAATCTTAGGTAAATAATAGCTAAATCAAGGATCTTTGTCCTCAAAGTTGGTCTGTATCAACTTTAAATAAGGGCCAAAAGCTCCTCACTAGAATTAGGAATAAGCCAAAGGTTTAGGCATTGCTACTACAGTGTATCTTTTGAAGGGTTATCTTCAAGTCTAGAACGATAGTCCCCATGTCATCTACTTGATCCAGTGGCTTGCAACGTTCAACTCTGCGCCACCAAGGCTCATATGGATCTCCTTGGCCGCCCTCACCTATCCATTTGTAGTGACGACGACCCTTGACAACTGCAAGTGCAATCAACCTCTAATGTGGGTTTTGGCGTTGATGACAATCTAAATAGAGGACTAATGAGATTTATCGAGTTGACAAGCAGGCAACAAGCTAAGAGGACATTGCAAATCTAAAGGAGGAGTACCCCAATTCGACTTACAGATGGTACTTCAAGAAAGGAGGTTTATATTCATTTTACATTTTGAATTTGAGTATAGGACACGCCGTACTATCAAGAGGGATTAGAACCACTGTGTCAAAGTGTGCAACCAAGTGCTCATTTTCACACCACATAACCTCCAGCTCCAAACTTAGTCAGCCATTCAAACCTTTCTACTTCCCAGCTGACTAAAGCTGAGCGGCGGTGCCGCTATGCGGCAGTGCCGCTTGATCATGTGCGGCGGTGCCGCTCATGATCTGACCGTTGGGAGGATAGTATTTATACTTTCCTTTTCTACCCCAACGGTCACTCCCTCGTCTTCCTGGCTCACATTCGACAGAAAACACCCAAGTGCACAGCTCTCTCTCCTCCATTGAAGCTCCTCACCCTCTCAAGCTAATCCATCGATTCCACCATCGATTCTTGAGTGTGAGAGCTGCAAACTTCGATTGGAAGAGAGCTCCACTGATCTTCAACGTTCTAGAGGCACTTGGTTCGCACTTTGGCCAGCGGTTGTGGTCTTTTACTCTTGGAGCTTGCTCCTAGCCGGCTAGTGCGTCACCCTTGAGCTTGCCAACTTGTGTGGCAGCCTAGGGAGGTTTGTAACACCCTCTTGCATCTAATACATTACCCCACATCTCTAGGATTCGGTTCCTAGACTTGTGAACGAGGCAAAGAGGCAAACCTTTGTGGTGAGCTCATTCCTTTGTGGAACCTCAACAACGTGGACTTAGGCAAGCCTTGGTGGCAAGCTGAACCACGGGATAAATCATCGTGTCACCGTGTGCTTGTTTTACTTTACTTTGCAATCATATTGTTGTTGTTGAGAGGATTTAGGGTTTGAGGCCGATCTATCTCTATACCCTCGATCTGCTTGTTTCAGCTCTCGATCTGCAGTCTATAACTGTCCAGGAACCAAGGAAAATTACTCGATCTACTTTTCATTGGATAGTTTTTGAACTGTGAGCTGACCATCGTCTGCAGGAGCGGCGGTGCCGCTTAGTGGAGCGGCGGTGCCGCTCGGAGCGGCGGTGCCGCTTGGTGAACTGATACAGTTTCTAGTTGATTTTTGAAACAGGCCTATTCACCCCCCTCTAGGCGTCCAGCGATCCTACAAGTGGTATCGGAGCTAGTTTACTTCGTTGAGCGCTTCACCGCGTGAAGTATGGATACCGGAGGTGGTTTGAATCAAGGCAGAGCCGAAGGCATCCACGCCAAGCCTACAGCTTCCAGCAGCGAGCTCTCCTCTTCATCTTCTCTCTCGGCAACCACCGATCCAGAGAGAAGAGAAGCAAGGAGACAAAGAAAAGAGAAGAAAGCCGCTAAGGAAGCAAGAAGGGCTGAGCGTGAGAAAGCCAAGAAGCAAGAAGAAGATGCAAGCATGCAGCTTATCGAGAAGCTCAAAAGAAGAGATGAAAGAAAAAGAATAAGAGAAGCAAGACTCAAGAGAAGAGAAGAAAGAAGCAAGAAAGTGGTGGAACTTGATGCTCAATCAAGTGAGCTATCAAGTAGTTCCGATGATGGTGATGATGATGAGTCCTACGTGCCAAAGAACAAGAAGAATGAGAAGAAGAAGGATGAGGGCAGCACCACCAACAAGAAGTTTGCAGCCATATCCTTTAACTATTCTTCATATTTGACTAACCGTGACAAGAAGTCTTTCATCAACGTGCCCGCCGGCAAGTTGCCTCGTTTCGATGGGACCAACTTTGCCAAGTGGAAGCATTTGATGAGAGCCTATCTTGTCGCTCTTCACCCCGGTCTTTGGGAAATTGTGTGTAGTGGCTTTCAACCACCGGTGAATCCCGAAGCACCAACAAATGAAGAACTACTCATGATCCACCTCAACGGGCAAGCCACAAGCATACTCTTGAGCTCTCTAGATGGCAATGAATACAATAGGGTGATAAATGTTGATGTGGCCAAACAAATTTGGGACACCTTGCACATTGCTCACGAAGGGGTTGACAAGGTGAGAAAGGCAAAGATTGACTTGTTGAAGGCAAAGCTCAACCGGTTTGTGATAGTTGAAGGGGAAGGTGCCCAAGAGATGTTTGACCGGTTGATGGTTCTAGTTGGAAGGATTAGAGATATGGAGATGAAGAACTTGATGATCACAAGGTGGTGAAGGTCATGCTTGAAGCCTATGCACCTAGAAATGAGACCGTAGTCACCTTGATAAGAGACAAGAAGAGATTTGAGCACTTCACTCCTAATGATGTGCTTGGAAGATTGCTCACCTTTGATATGCAAAGGGAAGAGGCAAATGAGAGGAAGAAACTTGGTGAGTTGCAAGCCAAGTTGGATGGCATCAAGATCAAGGATGTTGCTCTCAAAGCAAGCAAGTCAAGCAAGCCAAGCACCTCCAACAAGAACAAGGGCAGCAAGCAATCAACCTCAAATCAAGCCAAAGAAATGAAGAAAATGCAAGAACACATTGATTCTACCTCTTCCTCAAGTGAAGATGAAGATGAAGGAGGGGCAGACATCAATGACATGGCATTATTTATCAAGAAATACCACAAGGCCATGAAGAGAAATGGGTACAAGATGGTGCAAAGAAAGTTTCCCAACAAGAAGAAGAGAACTTGCTACAATTGTGGAAGCACCGAGCACTTTGTTGCGGATTGTCCACATGAGAACAAGAACAACAAGTACAAGAAGGACAACCCCAACAATGACAAGAGGCAAGATTACAAGAGAAAGGGAAAGAACATGGGAGAAGCACACATCGGGCATGAGTGGGACTCAACTAAAGAGTCAAGTGAGGAAGATGTGAAGATGGCAACATTTGCTATGCAAGAGACAACCTCCACACCTAAGCTCTTCTCCAACATGTCCGATGATGATGATGAAGATGACTCCCCTCACATTTGTCTCATGGCAAAGCGTGAGAAGGTACTTTCCAAAACTAAAGCCTCTCCAACCCTTAGTGATGAATCTAGTGAACTTAGTGATAGCTCAAGTGATGATGGGTCTAATGATGAAGAGTATGATACATTGACCAAGAACCTAGATCCAAAGACCAAAATGTTTATCACTAAGATGATGGAGGATTTAGAGAGTGTCCAAGCCGAGTTGGAAACTAGAGAAAGTGAACTCACTAGACTTGAGAAGCTCTATGTTGACAACAAAGACGCTCTTGTGTTTGAAAGAAGTGAGGTGGCCTCTTTACAAAAGGAACTTGTAAAAGAAAAGGAGGACCATGCTCTCACAAAGAAAGCTACTATTACCCTCAATGGAAAGTATTGTGACTTACAAGAAAAGCACAAGCAACTTGAGGGGAAATATAGTCTTCTTTGGGAGAGCAACTCACATCTCTCATCCACAAAGGACAACTCTACTCCCTCCACTAGCAATGGATGTGGTAAATATTTTAATCTAGACTTGAAGAGTCATGCCACAACTCTTGCAAACATGAAAGCAATGAAGAAAGAGATTGCTAGACTCAACACCTTGGTTGGAAAAGAGAAACAAAGTGTCAAGAAAGCAGTGAGTGGCAAAGAAACTCAACCAAAGAGGCCACAATACATCGATGGAAGAAATCCTAGAATCAAGGATGGGTTAGGCCACACTAGAGGAGCCAAGACAAATGGAAGAAAAATTATAAATGGCTATGAATGTGTCCAGTTCTGGAGCAAAGGGAAGATGAGTATAGATATGCCTGCACAGACAGCCGCACCGCGCCAGCTCCGAGCAGCAAAGCCAAGCGGCAGTGCCGCTAGGACGAGCGGCGGTGTCGCTGCCCCTAAGAAAGGGAAGGCAACTCATCGACCTCCTGTCCAGCAACAGCCCATCAAGAAGGTTGGTCAAACAAAACAGGTTGTGCAGAAACAGCAGAAAACAATTTGGGCCAACCCAAATAGATTTGCATACCATCCCAAGGCTCAATCAATAAGACAAAGTCTGAGTTCTTGCTTTGTACTAAAGAACAACAGCAAGGGGGAGGTTTATGCCAAATATGTTGGCAAGGACAGAAATGTTTATTTGCATACTTCAATTTGGGTTCCCAAAATTCTTGTGACTAACATGAAAGGTCCCAAGGAGCTTGTGAAAGGTCCCTTGTAGTTTTTGGTAATTGAGTGTCAACATTAGGTGAACTAATATGTGTGATTGAGATTATACACAAGAGATTAGTTCACATGTGATGGTGCAATGAAGGAGCTTTATTGCATATGTGACATGACATAGAGTCATGTGACCGAGGTGGTGAAGATCAAGACAAGGCTTGGCTTGATGGACCGGTTGCAAGTGTGAAGGGCAAGTCGAGAGACTTGGCGCCGATGGACCGACACAACGGTGAAGAGCAAGTGAGGTCAAGATCGATGGACCAAGAAGGTCATGTGATGATATGAAATGGATCATATCATTCTTGATCGTGTTGGTGCATGTGTTGCATCGGCACTTGAAGATGGAGCGGAATGGAAATGCGCAAGGCAAAGGTATAACCTATAGGGCATTTCATTTCGCCGGTCATGAGGAGCTTAGAGAAGTTTATGACCGGATTTAGGATAGATGGCCGTACTATCAAGAGGGGCAAACTTGTTTGCATATCGGTCATCTAGTGCCACTTGAGCGATCTAACTTTGCGATGTGTTAGGATCGAGTGGCGTGGTAAGAGCAAGAGAAAATCCTTTAAAAATGATTGTGAAAATGCTAAGACACATGCACATGGTGATGTACACTTGGTGGTGTTGGCACATTTACAAAGGAGAAGTTGTTTCGGTGTTTCTCAGACACTTGGACTGCTCTTGGAGTGGAATACTGCTTTGATCCATTGTGAGTTGGATCAAGTAACCATATGGGTTGTGTAGCCCTGTGAGTAAGCTTTCCATAGAGTCCAAGATCATCGAAAACGGAGTTCGGATGAAGGAGATATCGCCGTTTTACCGACCAGTGGTCTGACCGAACTCGCGACCGGACGCATGCACTTTGATCGGACGCTCCGGTGAGTGGTTCCGGTCGGGGAAACAGAGAGCATGTTTTCGTGGTTGATCTCGGGGATTGACCGGACGCATGCACCGGAAGCATGACCGGACGCATGCACAGGGGTTCTAAATTTGGCAGGTTGGGTTTGTCATTTCTGACCGGACTCATCGACCGGACGCATGCATGAGTCCGATCGGCGCGTCCGGTCGGCCCGCAGGAATTGCATGTTCCTCCCCAACGGCTCTATTTTGGCTTGTGGCTATAAATAGATGGGGTGGCCGGCCATGGCTGGTTGCTTAGCACCTTGGGGACTTTGTGTCCATGCTTGAGAGTGCTTGAGAGCCCTCCCACTCACTTGTGATTGATAGAGTTCATCCAAATCAAAGTGAGGAGTGATTCTAGTGCATTCGCTTTGAGAGATCGCATTCGTGGCACTAGGTGATCGTGTTGCAAGCCGGTGTGCTTGTTTCTCTTGGAGGTTGCCACCTCCTAGACGGCTTGGTGGCAAGAGACTTCGTGAAGCACGCAAAGGAGATTGTGTGGTGCTCCGAAGGAGGATTTGTGAGAGGTTCGTGCTTACCTCGCGGGGATCGCGAAGAGCGACACTACTAGAGCGTGTCGGTGAGTACCTCCCTTGTGCGTGTGGTGTCTTACGGTGCCTTGAGAGGCTCACTTGAGAGTGGTGTCTTGCGGTGCCTTGCGGGGCGTGCCTTGAGGGGCAAGTGATCGGAGAATCACACCGAAGAACCATCTAGGTGAAACACCAAAGGAACCACCCAAGGTGTTGGTCGACACAACGAGGAGTAGGGGGAAGTTGGCAAGCTTCCCGATACCTCGGTAAAAAATCACCGGTGTCAACTTGTCTACTCTTCTCGGTGGTTTGCATTCTCCAAATCACAAGCTTTGTATTTACATTCATATATACCTTGTGCTTGTGCTTGTGGAGTAGCTCTTGCAATTACTAGCTTGTGTAGCTTGTTAGTTGCTTTGCTTAGTTTGTATAGCTAAGTAATTTGAGCCTTTGGGTTAGGCGTGTGTCGCCTTGTCCTTAGTGCATCTAGTGAGCTTAGGTTTGGCTTTGTGCTTTTGCTCATTAGAATTGTGTAGGAGCTCACCCTTGTTTGAAGTACTAGTGCATAGGTTTGTGTGACCTTACAATAGAATCGGTTAGGAGCTCAAGCTAGGCTTATCACCTCATTTGCTTTGTGTAGGATCTTTTGTGAGGTGATTTAGAGTCATAGCTAGAGGGGTGAAGTCTTGGCTAAACGAATAGTTTCAATTCCGCATTATATTTGTTTAGCCGGCGCAATTAGTTTTAGAAAGGACTATTCACCCCTCCTCTAGTCCCCATCTCGACCCTACAGCTTGGGGGGCCTAAACTTGTGAACTAATCTGTTTTGCAGGCATACTCCTCCGGTGGATCAAGTTGGGTGCTTGATAGTGGATGTACAAATCATATGACCGGAGAAAGGAGTATGTTTTCATCATACTCTCCTAATGCCGATCCAAGTGACAACATTCGATTTGGAGATGACGCTAAGGGAAGTGTGATAGGTCTTGGTAAAATCGCTATCACAACCGACCATTCTATATCCGATGTCTTGCATGTTGAATCCCTAGGATACAATTTGTTGTCGGTCTCACAACTTTGTGGGAAAGGCTATAATTGTCTCTTTACGGATGTTGGTGTGGAAGTCATTAGTAGGGAGGATTCCTCTATTGTCTTCACGGGCAAACTCAAGAATAAGCTCTACTTAGTTGATTTCAACAAAAGTGAGACTAAGCTTGAGACTTGTCTAATGGCAAAATCTAGCATGGGTTGGCTTTGGCATCGCCGACTAGCTCATGTTGGGATGAGGAACTTGGCCAAACTACAAAAGGACAACCACATCATTGGACTAACAAATATTGATTTCGACAAAGACAGGATTTGTAGCGCTTGCCAAGCCAGAAAGCAAGTAGGCGTACCTCACCCACCAAAGAGCATCATGAGCACTACACAACCTTTGGAGTTGATTCATATGGATCTCTTTAGACCGGTTGCCTACCTTAGCATCGGGGGTAATAAGTATGGACTTGTTATTGTTGATGATTATTCCTGCTTCACTTGGGTTTTCTTTGTCTTTGATAAGTACCAGGTACAAGAGAAGGTGAAAACCTTCATTAGAAGGGCTCAAAGAGAATTTGATCTTCCAATCAAGAAAGTGAGAAGTGACAATGGAAGTGAATTCAAGAACACTCAAGTTGAAGAATTCCTTGATGAAGAGGGCATCAAACATGAGTTTTCGGTTCCATACACCCCTCAACAAAATGGAGTTGTAGAGAGGAAGAATAGAACACTCATTGACATGGCAAGGACAATGCTAGATGAATACAAGACTTCGGACATCTTTTGGTGTGAAGCCATCAACACCGCTTGTCATGCAATCAACCGTCTCTACCTCCACAAGAAACTCAAGAAGACCTCATATGAGCTACTAACCGGTAATAAACCTAAGGTGTCTTACTTTAGGGTGTTTGGGTGCAAGTGTTTCATTCTTAACAAAAAGCCCTGAACCTCTAAGTTTGCTCCTAAAGTTGATGAGGGTTTTCTTCTTGGTTATGGATCAAATGAGCATGCCTATCGTGTCTTCAACAAAACCACCGGTAGGGTTGAAGTCACTATAGATGTGACATTTGATGAATCTAATGGCTCTCAAGTAGAGCAAGTTGATCAAAGTGTTGTAGGAAAGGGGGATCCACCTTGTGAAGCTATCAAGCAATTGGCTATTGGTGATATTAGGCCACAAGAAGATGAAGCCACTGTACAGGAGGATCACCAGGATGCTGCTGCACCAATTTCCGCTGACGTACTCGATGACAGGGGGCAGCACACGCCTGCTGAAATTCAGCAGAGCGGCGGTGCCGCACTCAGGAGCGGTGGTGCCGCTCCCTCCACCTCAGCAGCACCTACTCCAACTCCTACATCACCAGTTAGAGCACTTGATCTTGCTCCTATACTTGAAGCTGAGGATGATTATGAAGAAGTTGAGGATGACGAAGTTGATCACCCACGGCTACGACAAACCATTCAACGGGATCACCCCATTGAGAACATCCTTGGGAGTCTTCGAAAGGGAGTAACTACTCGATCACATCTAGCTGCATTTTGTGAACATTACTCCTTTGTCTCTTCTTTGGAACCTACCAAGGTAGAAGATGCTCTCAAGGATGCCGATTGGTTGCTAGCCATGCAAGAAGAACTCAACAACTTCGAGAGAAACCAAGTTTGGGACTTGGTAGAAAGACCAAAGACAAATATCATCGGCACCAAATGGGTCTTTCGAAACAAGCAAGATGAAGATAGTCAGGTTACAAGAAACAAGGCAAGATTGGTGGCTCAAGGTTTCACTCAAGTAGAGGGTTTGGACTTCGATGAAACATATGCACCGGTGGCAAGACTAGAAGCAATCCGCATTCTTCTAGCCTTCGCTGCCCATCATGACTTCAAGCTATACCAAATGGATGTCAAGAGTGCATTCCTCAATGGCCCTTTACAAGAGGAGGTCTACGTTGAGCAACCACCGGGTTTTGAAGACCCCAAGTATCCTAACCATGTTTACAAGCTTCGTAAGGCGCTCTATGGGCTTAAGCAAGCACCAAGAGCATGGTATGAATGCCTTAAGGAGTTCTTGCTTAAACAAGGTTTTGTCATAGGGAAGGCCGATCCTACTCTCTTTACACATAAAGTTAATGGTGATATATTTGTATGCCAAATTTATGTCGATGACATAATATTTGGTAGTTCTAACCATGTGTATGTTGAGCAATTTAGTAGGACTATGACAAAGAGGTTCGAGATGTCCATGATGGGTGAGCTCAAGTTCTTCCTTGGCTTTCAAGTCAAACAAATGAAGGAAGGGACTTTCGTTAGCCAAACCAAGTACACCCAAGACATGTTGAAGAAGTTTGATATGGCTAAGGCTAAGCCAATCAAAACTCCAATGCCAAGCAATGGACATCTTGATCTTGATAAAGAAGGGGCTGCCGTAGACATAAAGCTATATCGTTCCATGATCGGCTCTCTCATTTATCTTTGTGTATGTAGGCCCGATATTATGCTTAGTGTGTGCATGTGTGCTAGATTTCAAGCTAATCCAAAGGAATGTCACAATGTGGCGGTTAAGAGAATCTTGAGATATCTAGTTCACACCCCAAACCTTGGCTTGTGGTATCCCAAGGGTTCCAAGTTCAATCTACTTGGCTATTCGGATTCGATTATGCCGGTTGCAAAGTAGATCGAAAAAGCACCCGGGGGGACGTGTCAATTCCTTGGGACGGTCCTTGGTGTCTTGGAGCTCTAAGAAGCAAAATTGTGTAGCCCTATCCACCGTCGAGGCCGAGTATGTTGCGGTAGGCGCATGTTGTGCTCAACTACTTTGGATGAAGCAAACCTTAAAAGATTTCGGATGTCATTTCACAAAGATACCTCTTCTTTGTGACAACGAGAGTGCCATCAAACTCGCAAATAACCCGGTAGCACACTCTAGAACAAAACACATAGACATCCGTCATCACTTCTTGAGAGACCACTAATTAAAAGGAGATATTGCAATTCGCCATGTGAGCACCGAAAAGCAACTAGCCGATATCTTCACTAAGCCTCTCGACGAGACAAGGTTTTGTGCTTTGCGTAGTGAACTAAATATACTTGATTCTCGCAACCTATCTTGAAATTTGCATGCCTCTGTTTGTGAGAACTAGTATGAGTAGGGAAAAGCTTTGAAAAGTTTACTTATTGTCTTTCAAATTGTTTTCAAAGCTAGACTCAAAGAGCATGGTCACTGTTTTTGACTGATGATCTGATCTGGCCATGAAATTTGAGTCACATATGTCTATATAGCATATGAGGAGAGTCACTTAGGAAGCAAGTTTAACTCGCTCTGTTCAGGGGGAGCGGCGGTGCCGCTCGATGATTTTCAGGCGAAAATCAGCTCAGATCGGTTGTGGGGCCTATTTCCTAGGCCCACAAAGCATCTTTTCTCTCCTCTCTCATTCATTCTCACCACCGGTCCCTCTCTCTCGTTCGTGGGCGACCGTGGGGGGGCGACGCCGCCACCACCACCACGCCCGCGCCGCGCCCCGCACCGCCGCTGCCCGGCAGTGCCGCCCGCACGCTCGTGCCGCCGGCTTGCTCCATGACGCCGGTGCCCACGGTACGTAGGGGGGCCGCAGCCTCTCTTTTCTTCCCTCCTCAATCCTCGGTGAGAAAACCTAACCGCCCCGATCTATGCCTTGTGATGAAATTGGTCATGGATTTCTGCAATTAGTGATAGAATGAAGGTTCTAGATCATGAGAAAATTGTTGGTTTGATTTGATTTGGCAGTTTAGGGATGAACCCCATCCATGGCATGCATGGGTTGACCAAGCGGCACTGCCGGTTTTGGTTAAAAAGCAAGCATCTTGCTGGTCATCTCTAATATCCCTTGAATCAATGAGTGAAGCAAATTGAATCAAATCTCATAATCTTAGAAAATTCATTCAAAACCTAAATCCATGGCAACTTTCATCACTTTTTCAATTTGAGTCATGTTTCTGAAATTCTGTTGGAATGGTAGGTAGATATACATGTGTTTTAACTATTGCAAAAGATGGTTGTCGAAGTGGTTGACAGGCAACCCGAGCGACGGTGCCGCTCGGAGGCTGATTCAAACAGCCAGCCCATTGATCAACTTGAACACCTATCTTATGCAATAATTAACACCCATGCATATCTATCTCTCACACCAGTGCTTCAGTAACTGATTTAGATCCTTTGCATGCATAGATGGAGCATGGTCAAGGCAGTGGAGGAGCCAAGAGGAAGGCTTTGGAGAAGCGGTTTCCTCGCAGGGGCAGAGGCAGAGCTTCTACTTCTTGTGGGAGACCTACAGCTGAGCAGCAGCAGGAAAGGGAAAGGGAGTTGAGGCGTGAGCTGAGGTATGGCAGAAAAATTCCTGAGATTGGATGTCCCAGCACTCCTCTTGACATCTGGACCTATAATGACTCCTACATGAGAGACTATGAGGAGCAGATTGAGATGAGGAGACCTCCGGATGACAGTGTGGTTCGCAGGAGGATTGACTACTCCACAGGGAGTAGGTTGAGCACTGAGTCTAGGAGGGTGAATCCCTACACCACTCCTAAGGACCTAGGAGTTGACTACAGGTTCTGGAATGTTTTCCATTCGGACTTCTATGCCTCAGCTGTTCTCAAGAAGAGGGAGCCCAGCATTAGACAGATGCACTACATTGACTGGGATCTTCTGAAGGCTAAGGGTGAGCCTGAGATTGACAGGGCCATCAGGGCTTGTGAGAAGCATGAGCTGAGGAACTTGATGGAGTTCCAGTATGACTAGAATGCAGAGATACTTGGACAGTTTCATGCCACCTACTTTTTGGAGAATGAGAACACTATGCATTGGATGACTGAGGGTGTTCACTACTCAGTTGACTTTGTCACCTTCTCCAGGATTCTTGGTTTTGGCAGCAAGCGTAGGAAGTTCACTCCCATTCACGCTGAGAAGAAGCTTGATGCTACAGCTGTCAGATACATGTGGAGGGATCCTAGGAAGGCAGATGGGTTGGTGAGAGGGTTGAGCAGCTTCTACTACATTCTCAACAACTTTCTCAGGAACACTATTGATCCCAAGGATGGTGCAGCTTCAAACTTGCATGGTTGGGTAAAGAATCTGCTAGCTAGACTTGCTCTAGGAGGTGAGAGCTTCAATGTGCCTGCATATCTTTGGATGGAGCTAGCTAGTGCTATGGATGATGGTAGGAAGAGCTTGCCCTATGCTCCCTACATCATGTATGTGATTGAGAGGGTATCCGGCTTGAGGTTCAACAAGACTGATGATCATAAGGCATACAACCTTGAGCAGATCATGCCAGCAGCAGCAGCTTCAGAGGCACCAGCTAGAGAGGATACTCCATCCTCTCCCTCAGATGTTCTAGAGAGCTCTCATGCTAGAGCTAGGAGGGGCAAGAGTAGCTTCAAGAAGAAGATGACTACATGGATGAAGGCCATGTTTGAGACTTGCACCTACTCCGCAGCGTCTGCTCACAGAGTTAAGCGTACGCAGAGGGAGGACAGAGAGCGTGCAGGAGTCACACCACTTTCACCTGTCCCTTCTCCACCTCGCTTTGTGCTTCCCAGCTTGTCAGAGTCTGCAGAGTCAGAGGACACCACTTGAGAGCAGGAGCTTGGCGGGATGAGACGGCTTGGTGACTTCGTGAGGAGCGGCGGCGGCCCACGCGGTCTCCAAAGGATCCACCACCTCGATGCTCTACTCGCTTCACCTCTACTACACACATCGCAAGCCGGGCTGTGATTTCTTCTACTTCAGAGGAGGAGGAGGAGCAGGGTGATGACGAGGAGGACGAGGAGGAGGGCAGTTCTTCAGAGTGATTTGATCTCTCTTCTCTTTTCTCCTTTTTGGTGCTTTGTGCCAAAGGGGGAGAAAATTAGAGGGGTCAAATCTTTTTCGCGCCTTCGGTTGCTGTTTATCTGTTCTTAGCATGTCCTAGAGAGTTAGAGTTTGAGAGTAGGTTTCAAAACTATTTGTGAACTTGTAATAATACGATCTATTTGACTCTCTTCGTATGGTTTATGGACATGTGTTGAATCTGTGATATTTAGCTTATCATATTCATGCTATTCATTCATATTTATACATGTTTCATGCTGTGAAATTTTTGTTGCTAGCAGCTCTGTTTTGACAGGAGCGGCGGTGCCGCTCAAGTCAAAACAGACCTGATGCTCTGAGTGCTTAATCTGTTATGCTGCATCACGTATATTCTTCTGACACATATGTTAGCACTTGTGTCACGCCCCACCTTTAATGGGTCGTTAATCACACGTGTTTGTGCCAGGATCATGCCACAAACACGTCTATTAGTAACAGATGATGGTAAACAGAAATAATAGTAAACCGAGCTATAGAAATATAGGATGGAGAGGGGCTTACAGTGGCGACGAAGGGTCACCAAGCCGGGTTACAATATCAGAGTTGGCCAACCGAGAAGCGGTGGATTAACTATGACACTGCCCCGTACTCCACAGGCAGGCTTGTGCATGGATGAAATCTGGGCTTCAACGTCCTTCTCCTAAGCAAACACCTTACGAACCCCTACGATACGCGGGTCTTCTATCTTGTCGTCGATCTTACCTTCACATGTGCCGATATCTGTAAAAATAGAGGGGTGAGTACAAACGTACTCAGCAAGTCCCAACCAGGGGGGTTGTAATTATTAAGGGTTTGGGCCCTAGCAGAGTCTCTAAAACTGCTCTCGCTAGTTCCCGGGTTGTCTCATGTCATCACTGTCATGGCAGCACAGGTCAGTCATCATAAATGTATGTCTAATCATAGATGTTCAAGCCTAGCACTTGCCCATTCCAAGGACGTGGCTATTCGAATAGATTTAAATAACTCTGCAGAGGTTGTACAAATTTCCCCACACGATAGGCACGGTCCTCACCATCGCGACTGGCTTAGACAGGCCTAACTAGATCCCGTACCCGCTTGGGCCGTCACCCTAGGTATGTTGGTATAATCCTCACCACGACTTCTCAGGGGTTGGAAGGATGACGCATCATCCTAGACAATATGGTGATACCAAATCACCCACGGCTTTACAGGTAATACCTTATTACCCAACCTATACTGTCAAACACCATACCCAATCATTAATCATAAATATGTGCACCTAGCACTGCGCCACTGCGCCCAAACACCTTACGTGGAAGATCACTCAGCATCCACGCCAACCGGACCATGGGGCCACTCTCCCCATGTCTGCTCCTAATAGGTCGTTTGCCTACTCCGGCCACCTTGGTTCCAGATTATACCTCAACCCAACGAGGTGTGGAATCAAGCCGCCCCATCACGACGTGTGCCTGTACGTATTATCGCACTAGGTAGAAGGTCCATGAACGGGTCCTTAGGGAGGTGAGTATCTCTCCGCGGTACTCATTCCCGAGTGTGATTAGTCCACCTCCATGTAGACTATCACCACCCACCTTTTTGTTGACATGGTTCATTTCATTAACAAGGTTATATTAACGACAAAGCCTAGCGAAGCCCCACGCACATAGCCCATGAGTACTCCCGCACGGCTTGCCATGGTTATACTTATCTTAACATCTTATTAATTATTATAGGAATTAGGTCAGGTTAAGGGGGTAAGGACTTGCCTGGGAGGTTCTTACGGATCGGCACTGCGTCGAACGTCTGATACTCCTAATCGGGTCGATGTAGAACTACGGCGCATACGTTGATAACCTAGCTTGAACTAGAGCAACCAAAACAAGCATAGAACATTATGGTGGCAATGGGTTAGATGCATAGAGCTAGATTTTAGATGAATTATGGAAGTCGTTTCACGCGAAACGGAGTTAGTATGCATGAGATATGGATTTTATAATATTAATCCCTAATTAAATCATTAGGGTAATATTATAATATAATTTTATCATGTAATAATATTGGAACTAATTACATGATAAAATTCTATAAATCAAATAATGAATTTATAAATTTTTTCGGGAATTTTTTTCGACACGGGGAAATACATATTTAAAACTCGGGTACAATTGCTTAGGGTGTACATAGCATTTATTTTCGTGTACCCTAGTTACGCGGTGGTTGTGTCAGATGCGGTGGACGGGCGGGCCCCATTGTGCCACGTGGGCTGACGTGGCGGATTAGTGGACCGCGGGCCCAGCTGGCGTGGCTCCGTGACGGTGTGAGGACGGAAGGCCACGTGCCGGCGACCTGCGGTCAGTCTATCCTTGACGCCGTTACGATGTAGCGGACGGCGTCGGGGAGGGGTCCGGTCCCGTTGACGGCCCGTGCGGCGGCGGCGTGTCCGCCGGAGTTGGCGAGTTGCCCATCCTTGCCCCGAACCTAGTCGCCCGGAGCTCGTTGGCGGTACATTGTCACCCCGACCTCACCGGTGAGCTTGGGGGCGGCGGGAGGCCTCCATTGCGGCGGCGGACTCAGCGGAGCCGGTCGGCGGCGCTCCGGTAGTGGGGCGTTTCGGAGGGGAATAGGGAGGGGAAAACGGTGTATTGGACTGAGGGGGCACGAGGATACTCACTGGCCTACTAATTTGGATCGGCGACGACGCAGCGACAGGGGCTTCTGACCTAGGGGCGGTGGCGGCGAGAAGGCGATTGGGGCGAAATCCTCACGACGGGCGGAGGAGAGGGAGAGGAAGGAAATGGAGGAGAGCACCGGGCGTTCTGGATCACCGCGGAGCTTGTGAGGTGGTTGGCGAGTTCGATTGAGGGCTGGTGGGGTGGTATTTATAGGCCGCCACGGGGAGGGTCGCCGGCGAGATCTTTTCCCGCCGCGGTGATATTTTCCGACCGTCCCTCCTGTGCTTGTGGACTCTGAGCTGGTGCCCCGCCGTCTGGGATGCGTCGTGCTCGTCTCCGGTGAGCTGGACGGACATTGGGTGACTCGCCCTACAGCGACGGCTGTCGCCTGCCATGGCCGCGTGTGCCGGCACTTTTCGGCTTGCGCCGTCACTGTGGGCGTTTACCCCCATCCCTGTGCGCACCATCTCGGCGGGTACGACATCGTCGTTTTGGCGCCGCGTGTTCGTCCTGGCGAGCTGGCTCGTCGTCTCGTCGCGTCAGGGTCACCGGGCGGCGCGCTGGCAAGGTGCCGAGGACCCTGTATGCGTTGACTCGTCTCCCTGTGCGCGTGGGTGGTCGGCGGAAGGGACGAGTGACAGCTCGTCGGTGAGGCCCGCGGGATATCGTGCCAGTGTCGTCGTTGTTTGCCGGGCAAGCGCACGGTGGGGAGCCGCGCGTGGCGGCGCCGTTGGAGCGATCGTCGTCTCCAGGAAGGAGACAGAGGAAGACGAAGGCCGCGGGTCCCATCTGTCGGCGAGGAATAGAGGGGAATGAAGAGATGGCGTCCGTGGGCTCGTTCTTTGGGCCAAGGTTATCGGATGGACGGCCCGCTCGGGCGCGAGGAAAAGAAAAGGAGGAGCGGGCTTCTTTGGGCCGGGAAAGAAGGGAAGGGAAAGAAGTGAGCCCGAGACTCTTTGTTATTTCCTCTCCTTTTCCATTTCTTCTCTTATTTCTCTTTCTCCTTTTCTATTTCCCATTTTCCCTTTGTTATCTCATGTGTGAAAATATATATTGTAATTATTCACACAAGCACTTATATATTCCCATGGTCTCATCCATGAAAATATTTATCTAAATGTACTTGTATAAATCTATATTTGCACACTTGTTTTCCCGAATGTTGTTATTTCATGTGTAGTGTATATACTATAAATATTTGTATAAGCGCATTCAGATTCCCCATGACTATTATAGTCGAGAATATTTATTTATTGTGCTCATAAAAATATTCATGTATATCTTTGGTACACATGGGTGTCGGTATTTTATTCCCAGAGAAAGTTTGTAAATTACTTCTCATGCGATACATTTCCCATAATTCAAATCTAGGGCTTACCTTGCATCCTCGGTCACCATAAGGTTCAACAAACAACAAGCAAGGGTTCCTATTTCTAGATGGTGGGAGTTTGAATGCAGGTTTTCGAAAAACAGGGTTTCGGTTTAGCGTAAAAATAAATCAAGTTTTAGTTGTAATTTGAAAAGTTCAAATTTTTAGTGAATTTTAAAATGATGCAAAAACACGGGTGTTACAACTTGACACCCCACAGCAGGCATGGATGTAGGGGGAGGTCCCTACATCACCTAAATATGTGAAATTTGACCTCTTATGTCAAAATTGAGAATTCAAATCTCACTCACACATTTAGGGGGAGGTCTCACTACCTAAATATGTGATTCATG
Organism: Hyparrhenia diplandra; assembly: GCA_015847255.1. Lineage (NCBI taxonomy): Eukaryota > Viridiplantae > Streptophyta > Magnoliopsida > Poales > Poaceae > Hyparrhenia > Hyparrhenia diplandra. Next base: position 143,450 of record JADLZK010009513.1, read on the forward strand.
TTGCAAGACATCATTTTGAGCATTCGAGACTCATTCACATATTTAGGGGGAGGTACCTACATCCATGGCTCGAAAAATCTCTACTATTTGACTATCTTTTGTAAGCTCTAATTAGGTTGTCACCAATCACCAAAAAGGGGGAGATTGTAAGTGCAATCAACCTCTAATGTGGGTTTTGGCGTTGATGACAATCTAAATAGAGGACTAATGAGATTTATCGAGTTGACAAGCAGGCAACAAGCTAAGAGGACATTGCAAACCTAAAGGAGGAGTACCCCAATTCGACTTACAGATGGTACTTCAAGAAAGGAGGTTTATATTCATTTTACATTTTGAATTTGAGTATAGGACACACCGTACTATCAAGAGGGATTAGAACCACTGTGTCAAAGCGTACAACCAAGTGCTCATTTTCACACCACATAACCTCCAGCTCCAAACTTAGTCAGCCATTCAAACCTTTCTACTTCCCAGCTGACTAAAGCTGAGCGGCGGTGCCGCTCAGGTGGAGCGGCGGTGCCGCTCATGATCTGACCGTTGGGAGGATAGTATTTATACTTTCCTTTTCTACCCCAATGGTCACTCCCTCGTCTTCCTGGCTCACATTCGACAGAAAACACCCAAGTGCACAGCTCTCTCTCCTCCATTGAAGCTCCTCACCCTCTCAAGCTAATCCATCGATTCCACCATCGATTCTTGAGTGTGAGAGCTGCAAACTTCGATTGGAAGAGAGCTCCACTGATCTTCAACGTTCTAGAGGCACTTGGTTCGCACTTTGGCCAGCGGTTGTGGTCTTTTACTCTTGGAGCTTGCTCCTAGCCGGCTAGTGCGTCGCCCTTGAGCTTGCCAACTTGTGTGGCAGCCTAGGGAGGTTTGTAACACCCTCTTGCATCTAATACATTACCCCACATCTCTAGGATTCCGTTCCTAGACTTGTGAACGAGGCAAAGAGGCAAACCTTTGTGGTGAGCTCATTCCTTTGTGGAACCTCAACAACGTGGACTTAGGCAAGCCTTGGTGGCGAGCTAAACCACGGGATAAATCATCGTGTCACCGTGTGCTTGTTTTACTTTACTTTGCAATCATATTGTTGTTGTTGAGAGGATTTAGGGTTTGAGGCCGATCTATCTCTATACCCTCGATCTGTTTGTTTCAGCTCTCGATCTGCAGTCTATAACTGTCCAGGAACCAAGAAAAATTACTCGATCTACTTTTCATTGGATAGTTTTTGAACTGTGAGCTGACCTTCGTCTGCGTAGGAGCGGCGGTGCCGCTTAGTGGAGCGGTGGTGCCGCTCGGAGCGGCGGTGCCGCTAGGTTCAAGCGGCGGTGCCGCTTGGTGAACTGATACAGTTTCTAGTTGATTTTTGAAACAGGCCTATTCCCCCCTCCCCCTTCTAGGCGTCCAGCGATCCTACAACAACACCATATAAAAGGTAGTCGCCTGTGGCTACTTCCAGATATCACAAATTCATTCTACTATATCGATCTCGAACAATTCGTCCTTCGCTCCTCATTAGAACAAGCATGATCTTTTGGGATATTGAGCGCCAAGCTCCCCTGGCGGCATTCCTACTCTCCTTGCTACAATGTGATCATAGATTATGCACTACCTAGGCGAAGTGTGATTAACCGGATATGTCTACTATCTTGGGCAGTCTGGTGTTACAATTTTGTTGCCTCAATGTTGGAAGTGTTGTGTAACAGTGAGGAGTGATTTAGATTTTTTGCATTAGCAATGATCTGGTTGCTAGTTGTTCCATCCTGTTGATGGTGGCGTCTGTGGATGCCATTTGCACTAGAGGCGCCATCGAAACTACCGTTTTTATTCTCTTACAGGGGCCTATTTGGTTGAAAACCCAAAACTAGTAATTTGGAAATGCGGTGGTATTGTCTTTGGAAGTTGTTTTCTCCTTAGAGATGTCATGTTGACCCCTTGAGTTGTCGATGTCATAGGGTTTTTGAGGTCGCTTGATGGAGGTTGCCTTGCTCACTGAGGCCTTGGTGCCGTTGCTAGGATCAATATCCAAAGTCCACAATAGTGTCCAATGTCCTAAAAACTCTCATGGTCCTCGGTGGTTGTATTTTGGTGGCGAATTCTTAATTTACGAGCCATAGTTTTTTTTAAAGTAGGTAGAGTTAGTTATTTCACCTATATTAGACTTATCCCATGCTTTGGATATATTTCCACCTAAAGTGTGGCGAAGCTTATTGTTTTGTGGCGGATATCTCATAGCAAAGCCGGAATGTTGTGAACGACTCCTCAAGTTTTGTTGTAGATTTGGTTTTTCTTCTTCTTTCTTTATTTAGTTATATCAGATTTATTTGTCATCTGATTGATATGCCCCTTAATTTGGACATATGTCTTTTTTGTCGTAACACCGACTACCTTTTATTATTATGGGGGGTGTAATATAATGTATCTTAGCAAAAGACTAATTGAGCAAAAATACATCTTCACTAACCAAACATTCAAAAAAAATGCAAGAATAATAATTTTTTGATGGCTTTCATGATAAAAAAATAATGGCGTAAAATGATCCAACTTAAAATATAAACATTAAACTCTATGGAATCCGCATATATTTTTCTTAAAATTCGTGGAGCATAGCCCATCATTGATAAAAAAAGAAATCCAATGTGACATGGTGTGGTTGCATTGCCTAGAGGATAGAGGGGGCAGTGGGGTTGACTCTAGCGTTGTCTTTGTGTAATCTCAAAAAAAAAAAAAAAAAAGGAATAGACACAACTGGGCAGGACAAACATAGCAAGAAGAGTCGGTGTTAATTAGGCCATCGCTATCTAAAAAAATCATATGACTTTCGGAAGCACAATTAAATTTTTTGCTAGTTTCTATGAGATGACTTATGAAACTTATATTGGGTTAAGATGGATTTGTAGACTCTTAGAGCAATTCTCCAGCTCTATAATACATATTTTAAAAACCTAGGATTTAGATAATCTCTAATACAGATTTTTTTTTTAAAAAAAAAAAACTAGAGCACAAGAGCGACCAAGTAACAAAAACCAGAGCATAATAACTTACTTGGATGGTGATATTAGTGGTTTTTATTTGCCGTGGTATTTATTTGCCACAATTTGTATGCACCAGAAAAGGCTACTTATTAGGTTAGCTTGTACTCATATCAATTTAATTTACTGACAATTTAACTCTGAGGAGGATAGTCACGTCCTGGTGGTTGATTTGTATGTTCAACTCATATAAACGGGTAGCCAACAATTTGGAGCAATGGACGATGAATTGAAGTCAAACTATTGGAAAGAAGAGTTGTTTGTGGCTAGAAGTATTAGTTGGTCAAATCCTTGGGTGCCAAGAAGAACAGTAGTTCTTGCTTGTGTGGCAAGAAGATAAGAGAGATGTGATTATACGTACTATTATAATATGATGAAAAGAAGATTATAGTAGCACTGTTAATGAAAGTGAGCAGAAACAAAGATTGTTTGGAGAAGAGGCGGCCTTCCTTCCCACTCTTTCTCCCCATCATCCATCCCCTCTTCTGTTTTCAGCTCAAGCCTTTTTCCCTTCCCTTTCCCTCCGGCCCTCAACAGTTCCTCTTCATCGCTTCGATTCGATCGGGTTGGTGGCATCGCAGTCGCGAGATCCCTCCCGCACGAGATTCGATTCGATTCGGTTCGGTTCCTTCTCTGGCCCTCGCGAGGAAAGGGAAGGGAAGGGAAGCACTGAGCAGCAGCAGGAGTGAATGGCGCTGCCGGTGGCGAAGCTGGGGACCCTGGCGCTGAAGACGCTGTCCAAGCCCATCGCCAGCCGACTCAAGAGCCAGGCCGCCGTCCACCCCAAGTTCCGCAACTTCATCATCGCCATCGCGCAGGTATGAAATGTCCGCCTTCCTCCCCTGGTTCTGGGGGAATTTTAATCTAGTCGTAGGCTCCGTCCTAGATTATCAGCAAACAATGTATTCGCTGCTCAAATGGAGATCCCTTCCGTTCCCGTCCATTAGATTAGGGCTTCCATTTCTTGTCAATGTCTGCCGAATCTTACAACTCAATAGGGAGGGAGGGAGGGATCTGAGGAGACACATCTCTGCTATGCCCATAAATAATTTGTAGGGAATATGCACAACTCACTGTCCGACTTGTTGTTCAACTTAATATTGCCTGCCTAAATGCTTTATTAGTACAAGAATATCAGGGAGCACTCTATCTCTATGCTGCTGAATGAAGATCCTTTCTTCTCCTCTAGTGGTTCATACATATTGACGGTATAAGCATTGTTACAGATAAACCATCGTATCACCACCAAGATACAGAGGCGCATTTACGGGCACGCCACAGATGTGGAGATCAGGCCTTTAAATGAGCAGAAAGCTGTTCAAGCTGCTACAGATCTCATCGGGGAAGCCTTTATCTTCTCGGTGCTTCTCTAAACCATTCATAAATCATCTGTGCTATTACATCTGCAGCTCCCTATTACATCTGCAGCTAATGGTCTTCTTGTTATTGTCACATAGGTCGCTGTTGCTGCTCTAATTTTTGAGGTTCAGAGAAGTGCAAGGTCCGAGGCTAGGAAGGAGGAAGCTCGTAAACAGGAACTTGAGGTATGCCGTTTCTCTGCAGTCCCTTAAGTGTTTGAGCTCATACAAATGTGCCATGAACATTTTCTCCCCCCTTAGACAACACAGGATAAAAGTGAAACATAACCTGTCTCTATACCATTTAGCCACAGGAATAGAAATATTCTGATAATCCTAGTTTGTTTTCAACAAACTTACACAGAGATAATAGGAGATATGCAGTGTCATAAAGAGGATATATTTATTACATAAGGAAATAATTGACATCCTGAGTGCAGCTCGCCTGCCAGCAATTTGATTATACCTGATATATCGTGTGATGGTGCACACAGCACATGCTTGAGCACTATGAACATCTATTATGGATTCATTTCTTTTTCGAGGAACGCATTATGACTCATATGTGCATGTTCAGAAATGCTGGTAATAGGTTAAAATAGGGTTTTTGGAACAGAAGTATTAGATGCTGCTCTTGCGTAAGCAATTCTCACCACTGCCTTTATGGCTTGCCTGTGGAACACGGGAGTTTCTAATGGCCTGGGGATTCACATAAACACAGATAATTACTAATAACTGCCTAAAACTGGGTTTTGATGTCATTTCCAACCGAAAGTCTTTATATCAAAATTGTTGTGAATGCAATGCTCCTAGCTGAATTATTAGATGATAAAATGGAGAACCATTTTTGTATGGTTCAGGGCCGGCAAAAAAAGAATTGGTCAATCATAATGCTCTGCACATTGATTGTTTGTTAATTTTGTTTTCAATGTCACAAGAGCTAACAGATTATGTTTTTACTGATATCAAGGAATTGAAACAAAGGGAAGATAGTTTAGCTAAAGAACTGGAAGAACTTAAAGTGAAGCTTAGTGAAATTGAGCGGCTTGCTAAAGGGCGAGGCCTGACAGGAATCTTGAACTTCAAAGGGGTCCATGGGGCAGAAGCTGGCAAGGCAACAGCAACACCTGCGTAAGCAATTTGACTTTGGTGCGGCAAAGTAGGATTCCTTGATGCCCCTATTATTTGGTGACACTTTTGTGGTCATGCCCACTCTATTCTTTGGTGCTCATATTGGATCAAATTTGATCCATGGACACCCTGAAAGAATAATACACAGTGTAAGGAAGAAAAGAAATTAGAGTGCAGTATGTATGTGCTACTTGGCGGTGGGGCAATCACACAGAACCAGATGTTAAGATGAATGCAATCTTGCATTATATTGCATTGGCACGCTGGTAGGTAACACATCAAGTGGAGAAGAGAAGTAAATGTTTGAACTGGATTGTATCTTACATCAGCCTGCTAATTATGGTTCAGATTGAGGCGACGTGTGTGTGTTATTACACTGCTATTTTTTTTTTAATATATGTTTATGTATGTGTTGTGCTTTTCCTGCTAATTATGGTTCAGATTGAGGCGACGTGTGTGTTATTACACTCTATTTCTTTTATATATGTTTATGTATGTGTTGTGCTTTTCCAGCACAAGTGTAACTTTATGAAACAAAAAAAATGTGTTGTGTTATCACTCAGCAATTGGGCCTAATACATACTACTGCCACTCAGGGCCCCAGCAGCGCACACCATTACGTGGAGAGCGAATACACCACCCAACTATGATTCTCTTCTCCCGTCGTTTGGTGCGGTAAAATTTTTGCCTCACTTTTCACCCCCGTGCAATCCCGCGTCTCACACCTCACCCGTCTACACATGCGATCTATATTGGACAACAACCAATCAGCTTAGGCACCCAAGCATGCAAGTCTATATTCGGCAACCTCCCAATCCTACTATCTCCTCCCCTCCCCACGCGCTCGTCTCTCTAAGTGAAGCCACTGGCACGTGGACCCTTCTCCGCGTGATTTCCGGCACCTCCTCCTCGTGTGACGACCTCGATCATGTCCTCCTGGCCACGCCTCCACTTCCTCCTCCTACTCCTCATGCGGTGCCCTAGCAAGACCGGAAAACCGCGACCTCCACAACACCGGAGTTGAGCCGCCAGACGCTGGAGTTGCGCCACCGATCGATCCTTCTCCGCGTGAACGCTGCCACTCGCAAGAACTCACCACGCCTCCTCCGTGTGCGCCGCCACCGCCCGCCGCTGCCTCCACGACGAACGCAGCAGGATTGCCAGGTGTGCCAATCTCTTCTCATCCCTTCCTGATGTGCGAAAGTGTGAAACCGAGCATGGAACCCTAATCCTTAGACGTCGCCGGACGAATCACTAATTGTATGGATTGAGAAACTGGGATACACACCTATTTTGAATCTAGAATGCACATCTTTATTTGATTCTTATAATATGCTGCAGTGCTGAATGCAGACTTGATTTAAGTACAATGGTAGTCACGAATTTTCCAATAAAATTTAATGGTTTCAGAGGTTGTTATAGAGATAGGTTATTTGATTAATAGCAATTTAATTTGTGGAAAAAGTGTAACTTATTTGCCTCCTACCAGTTCATCAAATTAAGTGGTATTCTGTGTTGTGTTTAGTTTTGCTTTTAGTCAATGTGGTTTATCCACCTCACCCCTCAGTACATAAACAAGGATCCAATTTTAGCTTTTTTGTGATTCAGAATTTATCTTTGCTACTAATTCCTTTTGCACGAGTGCTGTAATTTGTTATTATGTACTACATGCGATAAAATATTTATTGATACAGATGATTTTATTTGTTTTTGTTCTCTTATTATTCATCTCCTTGAATGAGTGTTCTCAGGTTTATGCATTTGATGCAAATTATATTGCATCTCTCTTAGTCTTATGGATTCACGATTGACATTTTTTCCCATCCTACTAATACCTATATGCTTGAGGATATGGTAGCCTTTTCATGTTGTACGTATGATGGTGGGCTGGGGGAGAACACTGAAATGGACAATGCTTGTGAAAGGATCTGGACAGGAAAGATTCGTCCATATGGTCGAGTGATAAACCGAACGCAAAAAAGAAGGGATGGAAAGTATCCTCTTATTCCTCTAGAAGTGAGAAACTCCTAGCTATACTGTAGATAAGCTCATTGGAATCTAGCTTTTTAGGCTTGGTTTTCTCTCCCCTGCTTTTTATATTCAGTTATAACAAGTTAGGTTAGTTGGTTAAGCTTCATATAATCATTATGACTTATTAAATTTGGTTATGATTATATTAAGTTGCCTTTGAAAAAACTTTGTTTTAAGGTTTTGTGAGACATTTTTTCCAAGACACGTAGTATTGATTACCCATATGGTAGGCACTAATAATTACATATATGCTCGACAAGATGGTATGGAGGTGCCTTGGAGATTTCTTCCTACCGACATAAAACATTATCTTAGCTGCACCACAAAAATGTTTACACAATAGTGTTGGTGAACCTACGACGTCACGCTCTTCGGGACTGTTAATTGCATGAAATTTGTTTCTTGGATTAGTGTCACTTTAATGTCGATTTTTAAGTTCACAACATGCGATCCGTGTGTTTTTAGTAAAAAGTTTAGTTGTCCCGTAGCAACGCACGGGTATACTACTAGTGTTATATTAAAATATTAGATTGTCAGGCCCTTAGTGTCTTGCTGGCCCAAGGGCCATGAAATTTGTGAGACAGGGCTGTCCGTAACCACCAGTAACAATAACACATAGATGTTCAACAATATACGCACTTTATCTAATATATACTATACGTTTATCCACAGATAATAAAGATACTGTGCAGTATATAATTTATATATAGGCCATCTCACATGCATATCAAATGTTCGACTCATTAACCCAGCAGTCTTTCATGTATATGCATAGAGATGAATCACCCTCGGCCCTTCAATTGCAAAGCAAAATACAACACTTTGACATATACTGACGAATCACAACTTGCTCATCGATCAATTCAGGCAATGGCCAAAGCAAGCTGCGATTCTGAAACAAGTGTACCCACGTCCTACAGATTCCACTCCACTTCAGTTGATGCTCATATCCTCAGCACCAGCACCATCTCCGTCTGCAACCATTCATGTTACTATGTTACAAACGATACAGATAACCCTTTTTTTTAATATATAAGTAAAAAAAAAAAAAACTCCAAGGACAATACAGAGAACGGCTACATATACTCCGCTTCTTAGATTAGCTTAGCTCTGCTTTGCATGTGCACAAGGACCAGAATCAAAGCGAAGGAGTCACCAACAAATTAAAGTGCATACCCTCGTTTTCTGACGAAGTGTAAATGGAGCGCCTTGCACGTTGCTGCTGCTGTTGGCGTGTTGGCTGAAACAATAATAAACCAGAAAAACGAAGCAACATAATGTCATCTCATGTGAACCTCAGCCAAAACAAACAGCATCAATTAGGCTAGGGTGCTGACCATATATGTACATTACACATACAAGATAGCAGAGTGATACCTGAAGCTTTGGCCTAAGTGCCTCCAGTGGTCCTTTGGGTTTGGCAACACCTTGCTGTACACAACCAAAGCGTCATGCATGGTACTAATTCATGCAAGTTTCATACTTGCGCCCTCAACTCATCACTAGATTAAAGGGACATGCTGAAGCCACAGAAATCAAAGAGAAGAAGGGTAATAGCAAATACCTTTCCTAGAGCCCAGTCAGCAGAATCAAAGTAGGCCCGCTCATGATCCTACAATTACAGAAGAGAATTTTATTACTGATCACAGCACTTTCCTTATGCAGATGTTATCTGGTTCGGGTCCCCTCCTATTTCATCTATGTTGGGATAACACGGGGAAAAAAACAGCAAGGAACCTTTGAGATGAGTGGTGGCTTTTTGGGCATTAGTCCTCCAAACTTCTTCTTGATTGCTTCTTCCTGTCCACAGAAACATTATTATGTTCAGTACAATCTATCATGCCACTCACTTAAAGCAATTTGGATGGATTGTTATTCCATAACCAAAAGGGTCAGTGCAGGAAATAACCTGTTGCTGAGCTGAGGGCATAGAATTGTCTTCACTTTGGTCCATAGGTTGAGGATTTCCATCAAGTCCAGCAGTTGCATTGGAGTCCTTCATCATCTCCGACATGATGCTATTTTTTTGTTTCTGTTATATTACAAAAAACAAGAAGCTAGTAGCGTTATGTCAACGTTCACACAAAACTGTGGACACATAGATAACTCAAGACACGAGACGAAGAAGCTGATGGAGGAAACAATTGTGTCAATATACTGCCAATGCAGTATATGGCTTAGAACAGAAAGTGGCACTTTCTGAATAGGCGGGGCAGTATGTTCCTATTCTTTTGGTGCTGATAACATCAGTAGCTCAGTTTGTTTAAAACATCTTGGTGATGTGTGTTGCTTGGCTTGGCTCCTGTTTCCTAGTAGTGAAGAAAGAGACGATGTATGGTTATTTGAGATATCAACGCCGATCCCCGCAGCACGAATTGTGATGGTTTGAGCCTTTTCATTAGGTGTGATGGGTGATGTTTCAAGGATGTGTGTGTGTGTGATGTTCACTCATCAGTTGGTATGATATCCAGAGAAGAAAATAGAGCAATAGTCCAACTAGTAACAAGTAGTAAAGGAAACTAGTGAAGAAACAGTAGAGAGTAGAATTCGTGCGGTGATACATGTGAAGTCAAACAAGTGCCTGTCGTTGAATCTGGAAGTAGGTGGAGGCTAGCAGAAAGACTTTTGGTTAGCTAAATTTAACAAGGGGATCCAATCCAATCCAATCCAACCCAACCCAACCCAATTGTAGTACACATGTGTACATAATACATAGATAGAGTAAGCTAAATTTAACAAGGGGATCCATCCAATTGCGGTTGTGTCCACAGCGAAATTGTTGGTTCTCTTCTCATAACGTGGACGCCACGCAGCAAAGCAAAGCAAAGTAATCCATCCATCATCCATGTTTCTATCCGCATGATTAAAATCAGAGAGAGATTCGGGGGGCTTGCTCATACAGTAATAATAACAGTATATTTGAGTAATAATCAGTCCATGGAAGGTGCAAGCAGAGGTAGGGCGGTTGCTTACCAGGAGCGGAGGCGGATGATCTCCTGCTGGTCTGGTGTGGTTGGTCAACAGCAGGAATCGAGGCCAGTACAGATGAACCACGGCTGCTGTGGATGGGTCCGGATCTGGATCAAGAGAAGAGGCACAACACAGGGAGGGGAGGGAGAGCGTGTGTGTGGGGCCTACCTACCCTACCCCAATTTCGGCATCTCTCGAGTCGACCGGTTCGTTTCGGCCGGCCGGCGGGGCCAGGCCATCCCTCTCCTCTCGTCTCCTCTCCACTTGCACATGGAGTCTTGGCTGGCATCGTTGGCTGGGTCCTCGTCCCCATGGGCCATGCCCAGGCATATCAAAAAAAAAAAAAAAAAAAAAATATCGACCCACACGATTTCAGTCTACGACATATTTCCACTCTAGTGTGCGTGAGCGTGTATTTGGCGTACTAGCTCTCCAGAACAAAAACAAAAGGGCGCCATAGCCATACTTTGAGTAGAACCAGATGATCGATCCATCTCACACTCACAGTATGTACGAATGCATGCATATGGTCGGTCACCTTAAATCTGCAGGCCCTTCACACTGGTTATAGGATGCATACTGCGAAATTAAGCATGAATCAGTTTGTTACCCGCCAGAGATCGCATTGGATGAGCTAGCTAGTGAGATAATATTAATTTAATTAGGGCAACTAATAATATGCGTTGCATGATGTTGACGATGATGAAGCAGGTTATTATTATGTTAGAATGAACCACCATAGTGAGAAGAAACAAGCTTGAAATTGCAATAGCCTTTTGGACTGCTAATCGACTACTGTTCAATGGAGCTCCACTCCTAAATCCTGATCGAGCCAAGAAAAATCTTCCTCGTGTGTTGCGATGATTGCGATTGCCACTCTAAGGATGCCATGCGTTGTTGTGGATACTGTTGGCTTGGCGCTGCTACAGCCAGCGGTTGGTATCATGATCAATCTGATATGTGAAGTCTTGCTGATGAATGAAGAAAGAAACAAGCTATCCAATCTCATGCATAATCATCTCCAAACGTAAGCTTAAGCTCGTGAGGTTATACATCATATATATATATCAACTTGATGGAATGGAAAAATACAAGGAGAGTAACTTTTGCTAGGACGTGACACAGTTACACAAGACAAGGATTAGATTCCCACTCGTCGATCGACCTCTGTACTGCTCTACAAAAGAGTGATCGAGTAAGAGCTGCATGCATGCATTCAATTTGAGGATCCATCGGAGAAGAGGCCGGGGGCAATCGACCAGATCAGTAGTAGGTGCAGGAGCCATAGCTGGGATCCGACTGCACCACGATCGCCGAGTTGTTGAAGTAGCAGTTCCAGGGGTGCCTGCCGTTGGCGGCGTAGTAGAGGTTCATGGCCACGGCGGCGCGCGACACCAGGTTGTCCGGGTAGTAGCACGGCCCGCCCTTCTGGATCACGGCGCAGCTCACCTGGGAGCACGCGTAGTTGAGGTTCAGAGACAGGATATCGTTGGACGCCGATGGCTTGGCCACGCACCACGTTTTCTGGGCCACAGCAACACCAACACCAACGCTGCTGCTTCCTACAAAATCAAAACAGATAGTTCCAATCAAGCAAGCAATTCGCAATGCTACTGGAGCACTATCAATCAACAGTGAGAACGGCAATCCCCAAAATGGTAAACAAACCTTCACTCTTACAAATGAAATGGAACAGTGACAAGAGTGGATGGAGGAAAAGGTGTGGCAGCAAGGAAAGCAGGGTTGGTTCAGAAATCACAAGAAAAATAGAATCAGTAGTAACCGGCAGCGAGCGGCAGTGAGGTTACCTGAGCTCAAGTAGAGGAGCACAAGCCCCAGGGAGAGGAGCAGGAGCCGCGCAGATGGCTGACCACCTCTTGCCATCTTGCTCTTGCTCTGCAGCAGGCTAGAGCTGGGCTGGGTGGACAGTGCACTCACTCGTTGCCGTGGAGACAGGTCACTGAGATCACACGGAGTGCTCGGCACTGCACAAAATGCCTGCTGGCTGCAGCTTCTCTTCTGTTTTATAGAGAAGAGGTCTTTGGACCTTTCGGTGCTGGGGAATGTACTCCCGCACCGCACCCGCTGGACCTCGAGTGGAGCTGAGTAGGTGACACTCTAGCTTAGCTCTGCTTTGCATTTGCTTTGCTTGCTGGACGGTCATGCTACACGCATGTGTACCAGTGTCTCTGGCTTCAACCCAAGGCAACCTACCATGTGCTCCTGCTTCAGCTCCATAGCAAATACTGCTGCCGATTTTCTTCTGATCTTTGCATCTCTCCCTCTCAACTCTGCAGCGGCCTTTTCTTGGGCCCCTCACCTCATCACAAAGCTTAAGCCTTGGTGGATCCCGACTTCTACTGCTTTCCCTCCTGTGTCCACATTCCGGCATTCTCCGTGATGTATGCTAGTCATGCAATGGGGGATTCTTTTTATGCCCACCAAAGATCATACCTGTTCTCTTCAGAGTTTCTCTGTATTTACTGATGGCTCTAATACATGCACAACATGCTCCATACCAACACCAAACAAAAAGTCATGATGATTACCAAATCATACATTACTGCACCCATGTGGGTGTTCCATAACCACTAATGAGGTAGATCCATAAACCAATACCACCTGCTGCCCGTAAAAGATGTTCAATGCATATACCTTGCTTGCTTTGTTCCTCCTCCTTGTCTATACGCCTTTTCTATCTGCCTTTGCCCTTTGCTCTTGCTCTTATTCCCATCCATATTTGTCCCCTTGCCCTGCAAAACTGATTTTGCCCACTTTGCATGGAAAGATCGAATTGATTTCAGCCAGATATACTATATTTTCAACATTTGGAAACTTGGTTCTGAAAGAAGAAAAAAACAGGTTATATAAAAGCTTCATATGACCATCAATCAAGATCAGTAGAGGCAAACAAAAAAGAGATGAATAATATTCCCATGTCACACGATACTTCTCAACTGAAAAAAAGAGTATGCCAGAAGCAACACCAAAGACATGATGGCTATCTATAGGCCAGGCCATCTAGTGCCAAACACATGCCCTGCCCTGTATATTTCACTATCCTTAGGCAGTTGGGCCTTACCACAATGGCAAATATCAAAAGCCTACCATTGCTTATTTGCTTACGTATTATGCAGGTTGCTTCTAAGTTCTAACAGAAATTTATTTGGTTAACAAAGGCACATAGTAGTCTCAGGCTCTTTGCCCACAGAAAAGTGTGATCCGATCCCAAACAGTCAGCAGAAGCAATGTTAAATCCTGTACGCCAGGTATCTTAACTTCAGTGCTATCTCCGCCTGGATCAAGGAGAAAATTAGACAAAACAAACTCACCATTAGATGCCACTACAAGACAAAGTGCATGCCGACAGAAGACAATAAAAGCTCACCCCATGGAAATGATAGCCATACATTGGAGATGCCCTAAGGAGGCAGAAAAGGTGGTTGTGATGTACATTATTCAGCCACACTAATGTCAATGTCAGTATTGCTTCCATATGTCAGCATAACAGGCAAAGCAGTAACTAAACTACTAAAGCTTATCTCTTTTACATCAAATCGTCAGTGCACACTTCATTTAATCTTGCAATGCAGATAGCGTTACAAAAGAGAATGCCAGCTAACAGATTAGCTTGCCATTTACACAAATGTTGTAGTATAAGGATATCATGACATTACTGTAGTTCAGTAATGGATGGCAAAGCCTCAGAGCCAGACATAAAAAAAAAAAAGGTTTAAATCAAAATAAAAACATCTTCTGCATGCTACAATGTGACTGTACACTGTTTAAAAAACACCTTCCACAATACATATCACACCAACAATCAAACATAACACCTAAATGTATTACTTCAGCAAGCACCCAAGCAGTAAATCAAACACTACACATGCTGTCTTACTGAGACCTACATGCTTTTTCATATGATCATATCAAATCAACAAATAAGAATATTCTTATGCATAACCTTCTGTATCAATACAATGATGAGATAATGTAGAATTGGCCACTGTTAAAAAACAACAACAACGTAGCCTGTCAGTCCCAAGCAAGTTGGGGTAGGCAATTGGCCACTGTTAAACAAAATCCAAAAAAAAAACAGCGCAAATAAAAGATAAACCTACAGGTATAATTGTCTCACAATTGCCTAAAACATATGGATTTGAAAACTATAATATCTTTTAGAAGCATAAACATCTCGCAACCTACAGTGAATTGCAATTTGCATCGATGGATGTTCATATGGAAAAAATGCAGAAAGAGATACATTAAGGGCAGCCAAACTCACATGGATGTGTATTCGATGCTATATCCTCAAACACCATGGGTATGCCTATCTTCTGCATCTGTTCACTTTGAGGACATCTTTGCTAGTTTGACAAGTGTTTAACAGTTTTAACTTGAAATCAGGGAACAAAATGCAATGTTATCAAAAACAAAAAAAAGAAGGAACAAAACACCATGGAATGGGATGATGTTATGTACATATATACATGAATTCACATATATAACATAAGGTGCTCTACTCGTACACACATGGAAGATAAGAGAAAATACGGAGAGAAAAGCGGCAGCAATGACTTGTATGATAGGAAGACAAAACTAGCTCCTGCCATTCTTAAATTCAATGAGAAGATTTCACACTTCTCGCTAATAATGTGTCAGATTACATGAGGACCTGGAGGAGGGAAAACACAGCTACAGTTGCTCTTCACTCACTAGACACGAGAAATACAACATCAGGCAGTGAAGCCCCAAATACCTGGGCCAGCGCTAGCTTCTGCCTTTTGTTCAGCCTAGAAAATTCTTGGCCCCTGCGGTTGTCACCATTCAATAGCTTGCGCCCGTCATCTACTGCTTTCCTTCTGAGGGAGCACAGCTGCGCGGACGCTTCTGCTGTAACAGTGCCATCAGCTTCCACTTCATCTGCTCCCCAGTCCAACTCGTCATCATCAGTCAAGCCCTTTGACGGCTCATGTGTAGTTGATTCATGGCTTCCATCTTTGGCAGGCACACAGTCTGCGTCGCTGCTTGTGCCCCACCATTTCATAGTTTCACAAGACAATCCAGATGATGGGAATCCGTACTTGAAATCATCCATATAGCTAGGGATGGCCTTGGCTTGGCTACCCTGTGCCAAGCTTGGTGGTGCATTCTGTTTACCTGCTGCTGGGGGCGAGATTGAAATTTGTCCTGCCTTAGAACTGCCCTGTTGAGACTTTGGCGCTCCTGGAGAAGTGCTTGATGACCTATAAACATGTCCAATGTCCAAGTGTGAGATGAATATGATGTGTTTCACAGATCAATTTTGTTTTTGTCCAGGAGAGGAGAAGGCACAGGCAGCAGCTAAATCACAGGAATCGTCTGTCAAGGCCTCAAGGGAAAGCATTACTCACACTAGTGATGGGCCTGATGCACTGGAAGCCTTTTGTTTCGCGATTTTCGATAACTCAAGGAGTTCTTTGGCTTTGTCTCTATCAGGACCTTTGGTGTCATCCCCAGCTTTCCCAGAAACAAGCTGCAAGAGTGAAACCAGAGATGATCAGAAATCATAGCAGACGGTACTAAAAGGTGTATGGACCAACACAGCACAAGTTTATTAAGAGCAGATACAACATGGGGCTGGCTTTGAGTTATCCACAGGAGAGATTTAATATATGTCCAACATGGAACTACTTGATTCAAAATATAAGATTTTGCTGGCGTAGAGGACAAAGGACGCATAGGATTATGAAGTCAAGGCAGTGGAATTTTACCTTACGATACGGCCACCTAACAATGCCGTGGGTGCGGCAGATCCTCTTCAAGACACTGGTGCAGACTCCTACAGATAAGAAGAGCATGCAGGGTGAAGAGAATTGGAAGCAGCGCGCAAGAGACAGGCATATGGACATACCGAGGATTGAGGCGGCCTCGGCGATGGGTAGGGAGAAGAGCTTGGAGATCTCCTCGTAGGACAGCGAGACTCTTGTGGGCTTCTGCTGGGGCGTCGGCTGCTGCGCCGGAGCGTCGGATGCCTGCACCGGGGCGTCGGAAGCCATGGGAGGGAAGGAAAGAGCGGTTGGCTTGGCGCGGCGCGCGCAGCAGGATTTGAAGCAACGAATCGAAGGAGAGGAGCCGAGCGGGCGGAGGGAGCGGCGGGGGAAGCAAGCGGGAGGGCGGGGGATCCGACCGCGACTGGCCCGGCGGCGCTGACTCCCCAACTCGATGCGATGGGCGATCTGTCGTGTCGGATTTCCTTCCGGAAGGGGATCGAGTAAGTATGACGGGCAGGTGGGCCGCCTTGCATCTCGTGACTGGGCCAGGCCCAACTAATAGTAAGTTCAACTTTCCAAGTCACCAGGCAGGCCGGTCAAGCTATTATTTGGACCCAAACTCAAACTCAAAAGAACATCTGAATAAAGTAGTCTTCGTATCCATTTTCAAGTTCAAACTACATACAGAACTGTAGTATATGCTGCAAATGTAAACGAAGTTGCTGTAAATCAATCAATTGACTAAATTCGGCAGAGATGGAATGGAAGCAAGGCTCCCTTTCGATCAGCTATTGGCGCCAAGCTGCTGCTGCTGCCTTCGGCACACTGCCGTCCAGCCGCACGCCCGGTGGTGTCCCTGTCCATGCACGTCACAACCCTGCTGCTGCTGAGCCTGAGCCTTCCCGGCCTCCTCCCCTTGGCCAACGGCAGCCTGTCCAGCGCCGCGGCCACAAACGTGGCCACCATGACCACCACCGGCCCTGCGGCCACCAGCCCACCCAGCGTGACGCCACCGCCCAGCACGCTGCCCCGCGGCCCGGCCAGGAACACCGCCGTCCCCGTGGCTGCCGCCGCCGACCCGGGCCCCGCGGCCGGGAACGGGAAGAAGCAGCCGGCGAGGCTCAGTATCTCCATGGTGCCGCGGAGCACCAGCGCGGGCTCACGGAGCACCACGTCCGTCACGTGCCCGGCCGCGCCCAGCACCAGCGCGCCGCGCCGCCCGCGCCGCGCGAACGCCGAGACGCACGACAGCACGTCGCGCCCCGCGGGCACCTCCACCACGTGGGCACGCATCGCGCTGGGGCACTCGTGCGCGATCACCACCGGCGGCTTGTTGCTCTTGCTGCCCCGGTTCTGCTTGGAGCACGGCCGGCGAGGGAGCTGCTGCTGGTGCCCCGTCCTCGCACTCGCGGTGGCCATTGCCCGTGCGACGGTGGCCAAAGGCTGAGGGCGGTCACCTTGGCTTAATTGGCATTTAAAGGCCAGGCGGGCACAATTTAGCAGAGGCTGCGCTGTCTGTTAACCAGACAAATAAGCATGACGAATTATTTTTATGTAATTGCGTGAGGTAGGTGCTGCTCTAACAAGCTCCCAACTGTTACGCCCTAGTACTGATTTTCTAATTACGTCTCGGCAAAAGCAGTAGCTAGGCGTGATCAATTCATATATCTATCGTCGACCATATTGCTACAGCTCCCTGCGCATGCACTTGTTGTACACTTCGAATTCACCCTAGTTCATATACCTTGCATTGTCATTTCAGTTGCGTACTTAAAAGTAGACAAACGAACCTCAATCAATACTTTCTCTGAGTTCAGATTAATGCTAAGCATTTTAGATTACAACAGTAAGGTTGGTGGTACTATATTTATCATGAAAATTAATTTCATAATAAACAATTGTATCTATTGATTGAAACAATATTGTTTATAGAAACTGCCAGCGAAACTGTAAGACAGATTTATATTATTTGTGTTATCTATCCTGCAAGTTTTCCTCATCTCTAATCTAACTAATTAATTGCGCCAGGCGGATACATTGGAAGGCAAGACACCAAAGACTTTTTTTAAAAAAATAAAGGAAATTATATTCGGCTTCAGCCGAGGATGCATCAGGCCAACAAAATTACAACTGAAAAATAGTGTTACAGGAAAGACAAAAGTCACCCGAAAACACTGGTGCACTTTAAAAATAAAACAACTAAAACTCATCCACCATTGGAGACTCCGGATCCTGTAACCTGGCACCGGCATAAGGCCCCATAAGCGTGTGCGATGAGCCACCACCTTGATGCCGGCGCCGGCCGACATCCAAGGGATCTTCCACCGGCGGCGTCTCCAACGAGAAAATGCCATCCAAAGACGCCATCGCCGCCCACCCAAGCGGGTGTATGTTTTCACCGTAGAGATCCACTTGCAAAAGACGGCGCCTCGGCGAGGAAAGTGGCGCCCTCGGGCGTCACCGCCGTCGTAGTGTGGCGGCCATGCCATGTCCCTCGGGACCACGCCCGATCGCCAACCGCCGGCGGCGTGCACCATCACCGAAATACAAATCTAGAAAGCGAATGCCGGCGTCCCCTTTGCCATCCTCGCCGTCCCTTTTCCACGACTCCTCCACCTTGACGAGCGGTGTGGAAGCCACCATGGCCGGCCACCGGGTTCATCCCGATCACGGCCGACCCAATTGCTTCACCGTCACCGCCCGTCGAGAATACCGCCACCATGGTCGGCGTCTTTGCGGCGCCCATCGTCACAGGGGTCACGGATCAGCCGCACCCGGGTTCTCCGGCGCCGGATATGGGCGGTCGGCTAACGCCACCATGGGGTCGAACCAATCTTCGCTGCTCGCCCAAAGCCCTACGGCTCCATATTTGCCCACCGCCCCGTCGTCGCGCCTCGCCTCCAAATCGAGCCTCGAGCCCCGGATCCGGACGGGGCGTCGCGGATCGGGCGGCGCCGCCGACACCGCCCTCTAATGAAGCCCACGCCGGAACCGCGAGGGACACCAGATCAGGCCCCCCAAGGCTCTTTTCCCGAGGTCGTGGCCGGCCTTCCCGGCGCTCCCCGACACCACCTCCTCTCCTCCGCACATCGGTAAAGAGTAGAGAAAATATAAAAAATACTACCACAATTTCTGCTGGAGCAAGAAAATACATGGATGCAAAAGCGCGGATGGCCACCGGTTCGTTCGTCTCAAAAAAAAAAAAAGGAGAAGACTCTCCTATATAACTTCAAAGGAAGAGACCGCCGGCCGCCATGGAATCGGACCCCATGCCACGGAATCACGGGTGGCGGACGTTCCTCGATCCGCTTCCCCTGGGTGAGTTCAGAGGGTAAAGGCCCCGCCGTCGCCTTCCTCGCGGCTGCACGGGCTTCCGGCAGTGGGATCGCTAATTATGCTGGATGTAGATTTTTTTTTGTTGCGAGGTGGTTGGAAGGGAGACACCAAAGACTTGTATGAGATTTTGTACTAGACACAAGAGGCGTATGCGTTTTACAATGCCTATGCTCGAGACAAGGGGTTCAACATTCGAAGGAGTAGTTCAGAAAATATAAAAAATACTACCACAATTTGTTAGACAAGTAGAAGGAGCAAGAAAATACATGGATGCAAAAGATTATATTTGATAAAAGGGAAAAATGAGCTTTAGTATACGGACGAAATGCACTTTCTACTAAGATTAATAATAGCACTCAAAGAAGAAAAAAACTTCGTTCGTCTCAAAAAAAAAAAAAAAAGGAGAAGACTCTCCTATATAACTTCAAAAATAAGGAGGTGCCAAGCTTTAAACACGGGTCCGACGAGAGAGTCCTTGAGCTCACTGATGTAATCGGTCACACCGCAAGAAGTAAAAATGTATCAATAATGACTCGAATATGATATACTTATTTTTTCACCTTTTAGCACTTTGACATGTTAGTGGCAGATAACAAACACCATGATACTAATAGTAATTTACCACAACAAACTCCCATAATTTTAGTTTAGGGCACCAACTAAGACGGGATACTCAATTCCCTTTCTACGGACGACCGCGAGTTAACTTGACTCGGGGTCGGTCCGCATAACCTCCGATCCACCACGATGCATGCACTCTCCCTCCCACATTCTCTTTTCTCTTTTTTAGTCTGCATGTGCTGCTACGTACGGTTGGATCCACCTCTCAACTTTCCAAAAAGAGATAAAAGCGGGAATAAAAACTTTTCCTAGATAGGAAAGTTGCTTTTTCAGGATCGACCGCGACTTAACTTAACTCGCGGTCGTCCGCGATTTAGTCGCGCCCGACGGGATAGGTCTTTTGCGCTATTTGGTTGGGGATCGAGTGGGATCGCTAATTATTCCTGGATGTAGATTTTTTTTTTGTTGTCGGTACTTAATGACAAAGGGTTAGTAGGTGTAAACACTAACCTAAGCGATAGTAATGGGTAGAAGAAGAAAAATAAAAGGTCAGCAGCCGAACATGTGGCAACTCAGTCGAGAACTCGGATGTGATATATCCGAGTACAGGCAGAGGCACAGCCGCCGCACACAGACTGATCGGTCTCATCCTGCTGCTAGTTTGTGAACATATAGTAGTGAATAAATGAAGAAACGATGCAGCGCTCCGTGAAACTCGGATCGGCGACTGAGGCGATCTCGAAGGAAATTTCACACCCGACCACGATCTAGTCCCCGCCGCCGGTGACCTAATCTGCTAACGCCGACGGCCACACGGCCACGGCGTCCACGCCCCGTCGCCACCATTGCAGTGTGGTGCCGGCCACCGCAAAACATCGGTTACACTACTACATTAAACTAGGATCATAAGGTGTTGGTAGGGGCGGCATTAAAATATACAGTACCTACTCAGCGGTAAGTTAGGGCGATTTACGAAACCGCCCCTCGCGTACCTAATGAGCGCCCCTACCAAGTAAGCTTTAATGTAGTAGTGAACAGAACCTGTCAACGTTCAGAGATGAACTAGAAGATCTTAGCCGGAGCTTTGAAGCTTTTATGTTATGTTTTATTAAACGTTCCTGTAATAAATTAGCTCACGCCTGTACTCGTTTGGTGTCTCGGAGTGATCAGGTGGCAGAGTGGCTGATAGCGCCACCTGGCCTCGCGAGCATCATAAGCTCTGATTGTAACCCCCCTATTTTTGATTAATGAAGCTCCGGTTTCCCCTCAAAAAAAAAAAAAAAAAAAAATCCTGCTGCTAGTTTCTTTCCTAAACTTAACGTGATTGTACGTCCAAACGTGAGCAAAGGGGCAGAGCATATAAGAAGAACGCGTTAGCCGGCCCCGATGCCGCGATAATGATGCGCAGCGCAGGCATCTTGGACCGATCGACCGTTCCATGGTTCCCACCCACCGTACCCTGGCGGCGTTGACCTGCTTCTTCTTCTTGTCTACACCGCACCCACACGTGTTGTACGCCCAATAGGACCTTCCTGGAACTGTATAAGTTAGAAATAGAAATAGGATAAGTATGTAGCATAGCGTAGTAGTACGTGATTAACGGATGGATATCAAGGTAGCAGTAGGTAGGGATCGGACCACGACACGCGCGTACGTTTTTTAATAATGGATAATAATATCCGGCCTCTATATTCCGAGGATGTACACAATCCATTATTATAAGCTAGATAAATGTGACATCAAACCAAGTTTGACATAAGCGAATGAAACTTGAACTATCATTTATTGTGCCACAAAGAGAGAACCTCGGTCTTAAATCGACCAGGAAGCTAAATCAAACAATATAAATGTTTTCATCCTTTGTTGGATATCTCTAAAGCAATAAATTCTAATTTCTTGCTTATTGTTGACTAAGTAAACGCTTCCTTGGCCGCATGTCTCATTCCCCATTTGCAGAAGAACCTTGTGCTCTTTATAAGAAGAAAGGCGTAACCAACAACATGAATATTAGCCTATCGAAAATTAAACGCAAAATAGAATTAGATTTCTTTTTGATTAAAAACCACATCATTTCGGCATCTCTTCGGAGAGACTAAGCAAATGGCATGTGGGTTTTCTTGACACCCCTACCCAAATCAATTCTCTAATCTTTTTTATGTTGATTAGTTAGCCAATTCGAACATATGGCTAATTGATCTAGGTTGAGTCAAACCAAGTAGCAAAAGAGATAATCCTCCGATTGATCATTCGGTAAGGAGGCGATCTAGGAATAAGTGTTGAATAGTCTCATTCCCATTTACAAAGTAACCGTTGAAAAGCGAACTTCTCGACTCCTTTCCAGTTTTTTTAGCAAGATTGTGTTGGGATTTTTAGTCAATACAACCCCTACTAGTAAAAATCAGAGAAAGATTTATTTGACGATGCATGGCGCGCACGTGGAGTAGCTAGAGACAATTAAGTCAATGTCAGTCGTCGTGAGGCACAGCACAGAACAGAATTGATTCGCATAACCTCCGATCCATCACGATATGATTGATTAAGCGCCTGCGATCGATGCGAGGGAGGTATTTGATGATGCATGGTGCGATATCACGGCCGGCGGCTTCCATCGCTGAAAAGCATGTACGTATCTATGATCGGTGTACTACTTGTACTCCTCTATCCCATGGAGTTCGTATCGTTTTTGATTTTAAAATTTCAGTTCGTCGTTTTTGTTTAACCATCCGTCTTATTTAAAATATTAATGCAAATCATAAAATAAATTAATCAATATTCAAATATCTTCATTGATAAAATAAGTCGTAACAAAATAAATTATATTTGTGTAAAAATTTGAATAATCTGAAGATCGAAGAAGATGGCACGGAATCCAGGGTGACAAGCTCAATGGGACGGAGGGACTAGGCGGCTGGGGGCGTCGAATCGAGTAGTCGTCGTCCGTCCCATGATCCATCCCATCATCGATCGATCTCCCTTTGGTTTTATATAGTCCGTATATAGTAATTTCCCACTCATAGGGCACATCGATCGGCTGGCACATGCATGCGGAATGGGCAGTTGAAGATCGATCGGTGGTTTCTTCTCGCATCGCACCGCATGCATTGGTCGTCGTCTTGTACGTCTCCTGGGCTATGGATGCCGGCCGGAGACCGGAGAGAGGCAGGCCGGGGTCGAGGGAATTCAGCAGAGAAAGAAGAGGACAGGGAGTCGTCGGGCGGGCGAGCCATGAATGAGACAGATGGCACGGCACGGACGGCGGCGTGGAAATTAGAGAGACGAAACAACGGAGCGAGAAAGCGATCCCATCCCATCCCATCCCGTCGTCGTCGTCAATTCCGTCGCCGGGCACGGACAGCATGCAGCTGGCCAGTGAGGAGTCGCCACGTTCCTTGTGACGCAGCTCCTGATGTCATGTCATGTCTCTCTAGTCTCAGTCGTCGTCTCTTTTGTTTTTATTTATAAATTTAATTATATATACGCGTCCCCGTGGCAGCGGTCAGAGACTTCTTCCTCCTTTTTCCTCTTCCATTCCATTCCACCGTAGAGAAAGGAGGGAGGAGTAGCAACCATTCCTTCTCTCCCTCTCCCACAGGCCAGCCAGCCGTCCCAGTAGTCTCCCTCCCATCCCTACTCCTGCTCGGTCGGCTGGGTAGGCGCCGGCGCGCCACCGCCTGCCTCCGACTACTCCTATCCCCATCCACCCGCCTGCGTCCTGATCCCTCGTTGGATGGACCAGGCCTGCCTCGGAGTCGGAGGAGGCCTGTTAGCTCTCGACGCGTCCCCGCGGCCGCTCGGCTTCCTCAACCTGCTACCGCCGCCGACGACCATGGAGGCCGACCAAGGCAGCAGGGGCCGCAGGTCCTCCATCGAGGTGGACTTCTTCTCCGACGAAAAGGACAAGAAGACCGCTGCAGCAGCTGCTTCTGATAATAACGAGAGGACCACCGAGCCCCGGCCGCCGGCGGGATCGGGATCAGGATCACCAGCGAGCTGCCTCGCCATCAAGAAGGAGGACCTCACCATTAACGTACGTTCTTGTCTTGTTTGATTTTTTCATTGGATCGGAGTATATAGCAGATGTTTTCATTTCTTCGATTCGGTCCCCCGGCCCCTTTGTGCCCTTTAATTTCCTGACTGACGACGAACGACCAACCATGGGTGATGCGCGCGTGCAGCTCCGTCCCGGCACCGGCAGCAACGCCAACGCCGACGCCGACGCCGACGACGAGGCGGCCACCCGGCTCCGGCTGCTGCTGGACCAAGACAAGCAGGGCAGGAACACCAGCGAGGTATACGTGTGTTGTTGATTGATTTATCCATCGATATCGATTGCAAGCAAGCACACCGCACCGCCGACGCCATGGGATGGGATCATGGGATTGACTTGGATGCGTGGCTGCAGCTTTCGGCGGAGCTTGCGCGCATGAAGGACGAGAACCAGCGGCTGCGCGGGATGCTGACCCAGGTCAGCAGCAGCTACCAGGCGCTCCAGATGCATCTCGTGGCGCTCATGCAGGCGCGGGCAGGCGCCCAGCTGATGCCGCCTCCTGTGGCCCAGGCCGCCGACGGCGCCGCTGCTGTCGTGCCGAGGCAGTTCCTTGGCCTAGGACCGGCGGCGGCGGCGGCCGAGGAGACGTCCAACTCGTCCACGGAGGTGGGCAGCCCGCGGCGATCGTCGTCCACCGGCGGTAACAGGCAACAGGCGGACAGCCCGGACCCGGCAACAAGACAGCAGCAGCTAGCCCAGCAGCAGGAGGCCAGCATGAGGAAGGCTCGCGTCTCGGTGCGCGCGCGATCCGAAGCGCCCATCGTAAGTCGTCGCCCTCGATCCCTTCCCATCGTTTGATGAGATGAGCTCGATCGGCCCTCCCTGACTAAAGCTGGATGATTGCAGATCGCCGACGGGTGCCAGTGGCGCAAGTACGGGCAGAAGATGGCCAAGGGCAACCCTTGCCCGCGAGCCTACTACCGCTGCACCATGGCCAACGGCTGCCCCGTGCGGAAGCAGGTGACGACCCAGTCAACGCTGCCATTTCTTTCTTGCCGGCGTTGCCGCCTGGCTGCCATTTATTTGCGTGTTTTGACCGGACCTCTCGGACCATGCAAATGCGAATGCATTGACTTTGACTGACCAGCTGGCAAACGCAAACGCAGGTTCAGCGCTGCGCCGACGACCGCTCCATCCTCATCACCACCTACGAGGGCACCCACAACCACCCGCTCCCGCCGGCTGCCATGGCCATGGCCTCCACCACCTCCGCCGCCGCCTCCATGCTGCTGTCCGGCTCCATGCCCAGCGGCGGGGACAACTTCCTGGCGCGGGCCGTGCTGCCGTGCTCCTCCAGCATGGCCACCATCTCCGCCTCCGCGCCCTTCCCCACCGTCACGCTCGACCTCACCCACGGTCCGCCCGGTGCTGCGCCTGCGCGACCGCACTTCCAGGTGCCGCTGCCACCGCAGCAGCAGCACCACCTGCAGCTGCAGGCGGCGGCCGCGCTCTACCAATCTGCTTCCACGTCCAAGTTCTCCGGCCTGCACATGTCATCGGCATCGACATCGGACAGTAATAATGCCGTTGCTGGCACTACTAGCAGCAGAGCCGCCGTGACAGCGACAGCGCCGGACATGGACACCGTCACCGCGGCGGCGGCGGCCATCACCGCGGACCCCAACTTCACGGTGGCGCTGGCGGCGGCCATCACATCCATCATAGGCGGCGGCGCAGGTGGAGGAGTCGGTCATACACCAATTCCACTTGCACTTCATCATCATGATGGCCATGGGCAGCATGGTAACAGCAACGCCAACAACAACAACAACAATGCGGTGGTCACGAGCAGCAGCAACAACACGGCTACCAGCAACAGCGAGACCCAATGAACATAACATACGTGGAGTACATATAACCTGCAACAAAAGGTCTCCTCAGCTCCACTGCTTATCAAATGATTTCTTAGCTTGCATTTTTTTTTTGTAACTTGTTTCCCAGATCAGTGTCACGTTTTTTTTTTGTTAATTCTCTGCGGCAAGATGAAGTTGTATTAATTCATTATTTCCCTAACTTTTACTTTCTTGCGATGCTGCGCTGCTAGTGCCAATAGGGCATGCATGCATAGATATACTATAGGAGGAAGTATACACTACACCTAGTACATAGGATCGAGTGAGTATTCACAAAGGCAGGCAGGCATGCATGCAATAAATTGATGATGATAATAATAGGTTCTCTTGGATCAATATATATACATAATGGAGAATGATTGAATTTTGGTACTCGACCGATCGATCTATTCCTACATGCAAGGGAAGATCACTTCTTAACCTGATCGATCGTATTTATGTTTATGGACTAGTGTTACTGTAGTTTTACCGTGTCTGACTCTGACAGAATATATATTAATTATAAGTAACAATAATAATTTCTGTGTGGATCGCGACAGAGACGACTAGACTAGACTACCAGGTCAAAAAAAGCCGGTGTGCTTGTGTAGTATCTGCTGCCAGCCATGCATAGAGGAGACGGCTGAAATGACGGGCGACGTGAGAGCTCGGAGCAGCTGACCGTCGTCGTAGCACCGTACTCGCTGCTAGCCGCAGCTAGACGCATCGGGTAACAGTGCGGCCGCGTACGACGGCAGACTCGTGAATGGCCGCCGCGCGCCGAGCAGCGTTCCCCGCCGACCGGGCCGGGGCTCCGGAGGCCGGAGCGGTATAGGCCGCCAATATATAATGACCCGGTCGCCACCATGCCGCCGTCCGTCCGGGACCGGGACAAGTAGCTGCTTGCGTTGCGTGTATTTGCGTGCTTCCATTGCATTGCACGCATGCGAGACTCGTTTCGTTTCCATTGCGTTGCGTTGCCTACTTCCCTTGCTAGCTTTAGTTTGGGATTATTGCTCTCTTTAATTTCTAGTCAAAGTCCAATCTTGCGGCGGCCGATAGACTTGTCGAGCGTGGAGTAAGGCATCTCTAAAGACATGCGCAATAGTAATAGCTAGTAGGATACTAGCTACTTAGTCAGTTGTCGTGGACGTGGAAGAAAAGAAAAGAAAAATACCATTTTACACTACAGGAGTCACATGTTTCTCTCACATGTTTTTGGACTATAAGAAATAGATCAATCATTTGTTCGGAGTCACATGTTTTTTGACTATAAGAAATAGATCAACCATTTGTTCGTCACTAGTGACTACTCTTTGACCTTTTGCTTGCCACATCAGATTAGCTAACTAAATAGCTAGTCGTTGGAGATGCCCTAAGTGAAAGTTTGTGAAAGTTTTATGAAAATTTTATGGCATTATTAAGAGTTGTTTAGACAAAAAAGGCTAATTGATATAGCTAGTGAACAATTAGTCTAAATTAGTTCAACTCTAATAATGCATCTAAGCGGTAGGCCTAATATGTGCGCTAATTTTAGGTAAGTCTTCAACTAGCTCTTGGCCATCTATGTAGCCGACTATGGCAGTTTTGAGCTAATTTTCAGTTCATGTATCTAGTAAAAACAGGCCCTAAAGTAAGCTAACATTGCATATAATAGATGAAGAGAGACAATGAAAGTTTTGCAGGATGAAACTTCTCTAGAGCAGATCGAGTCTATGGAGCTGCACACATTTAGTTAAAAAAAAATATAAAGCATAGATGAAAAGGTGGAGCAAAATAGCCACAAATAGGCCCTTAATTTCCGTACCATCACCATATACCCATCCATCTCTCGTACGTGTAGCTAGCTGTATATCATTCCAAATCAGCTTCTCCCTTCATCTCTAAATAAATTAGTTTTTTAAATTTATCTAAAATAAATTGATTATATATATGTTTGATCAAATTAAAAAAAAGCGGAGTACAAAATTCTAGGAAACAATTTATTGTGTACGGTGTACCTCATTAAAAATGTTAATTGGATGTCACATATTTTTACACCTTTTCTATAAATTTAGTTAAATGTAAAAATTTGACTGAAGAAATCTTTACTTCAGAGACAAAGATGGTACTTTCCTCGGTTCCAAATTATAGGTCGTTTTGGATTTTCTAGATACATTTCATTTACTATGTATCTAGACATAGTGTATAACTAGGTGCAAAAGCAAAATCAATGTATCTAGGAAATCGAAAAAACGAACTATAATTTGGAACGGAGGTAGTAGCTATTAAATCTGGTTTAAGAAAGACTAATTCATTTAGTTTGATAGATTTGAGAACAAGGTAACAATTAATTAAGCAAGATCAATAATCAAACAAGTTTTTTTTTGACTAACCCGACGGCTAGATAGGATATAATACTAGATAATATAACACTTTCGAAACTTAGAGACAATTTTGAATTTTCTTTGCTTCTAACCTGTCCACTTGTCAAGGCTTGTTTCGTCGGAGGTGCTCTTCATAACTCATATGAGTCGATGCCGACATCTTGGACATGTCTTTGTGTCGTTTGTGATAATCCTCGTAGAAAATTGATGCAGATTTATAGATTTAAATTAGCTTTTCATATAGCATTATTTTTTGATTTTTCATAATGATAAAAATGAACATTTTTTTTTTATGAAACAGAGTATTTTTATTATCTAAAGGTTATTATCGGTAATGCTCACTGGAGTCCACAAAAACTAGGATAGACCGTGTACCGACGAGGACTGACGGTGACGGCCGGAGACGAGGATCGAGCGGCAGTCACGACGACACTGACATTCGAATCCCATCCGATTCGGCGGGGCCTTGCACGCATTCGCCTGCAAATGCAACCAGCCTGGCTCGTGGCCCCTGGCGAATTCATTCGGATGCTTCAAACGGCCCAGTTACGTAATGGCCCACAACCCGGCCGGCCCAGATAGTGCAGCCTGCAGCGAGGCCCAGATAGGAACAAATTCTTTCTACATACTGTACTGTAGTTACGAGTACGCTACTCCCCTGTCAAGGGTTCACAGTGCAATGGCAAAGGTCATTGGTTGGGGGCTCCCACCCAGGGTTCAAATTCTGGGTGCGACACTTTATCCTGGATTTATTTCAGGATTTTTCGGCGCTATGCATTAAGTGGTAGGCGACGTCTCCGTCGACAGCGAGGCGCCTGTGGTGACTTCGTGAACTTCAAGATTTGCCGGCTCAGTCCTTCGGAGGTGCTCATAGGGGTAGGGTTTGCGTACATGTGTTCATAGGGGTGAGTGTGCGTGCGTGTTGAGTGTTGTACTGTGTAATCTCAAAAAAAGAGTACGCTACTCCCCTGTTTTTTATCTCGTACATGCACGGATCTCATACTTACATCTTGAGTTTACATCTTGAGTTTCTTTGTCAGTTGCACATCCCCAAATGTACTACAGTACTAGCAAGTAATTAATATTCTGACGGCTACCAAAATACAGTACGTTAATTATTATTAACCCATGGAGCGATCGAGTGCTAGCTAATAGTGTACTGCTACTCTGCGGCTGTTGGTGGTGGTGATGAGTTGTTGGGTTGCTCAAGCATCTTGACAACCTGCGCCATGGTTGGTCTGTTTGCGGGATCAGAGTCGAGGCACCTGTCGGCGACGGAGAAGACCAACCTGACTTGCTCGGTGGGTAAGTGGTGGTTGAGCAGAGCCTCGTCTATGGCGTGCTCCTCCCGCTTCTCCTCGACGGTCTCCCTGACCCAGGTGACGAGCCTGGTGCCGTTCTCGAGGAAGGACTCGTCGGTGGGCCTCTTCCCCGTGAGCAGCTCGAGCAGGACGACGCCGTAGCTGTAGACGTCGCCCTTGGTGGTGGCCCTGCCGGTGTCGAAGTACTCGGGCGCCAGGTAGCCGAAGGTGCCGGCGACGAGGGTGGTGACGTGGCTGGCGCTGGGGCTCATGAGCGTGGCGAGGCCGAAGTCGGAGAGGCGCGCCTCCATGCGGTGGTCCAGGAGGATGTTGCTGGACTTGACGTCGCGGTGGATCACGTGGGGGATGCAGTCGTGGTGGAGGTACGAGAGGCCGCGGGCGACGCCCAGGGCGATCCGGTAGCGAGCAGGCCAGCCGAGAGCGAGGTTCGCACGCAGATGCAGCGCCTGCTCCAGGCTCCCGTTGGGCATGAGCTCGTAGATGAGGAGGTTGAAGTGCGTCGCGGCGTAGTAGCCGCAGAGCGGGACGACGTTGCGGTGCTTGATGTCGCCCATGGCGTCCAGCTCCCGCTCGAACCCGCGGTCCGTCTCCCCGGCCCGGTTGAGCCTCTTGACGGCGAAGGCGGTCTTGTCGTCCAGGCGCAGGCGGTAGACGGTGCCGTAGCCGCCGGCGCCGATGACGTCCTTGGCGGTGAGGCCCATGAGCATGGTGAGGAAGGACTTGGGGGTGAGCGACGGCGGCATGGCCATGGTGGCGGAACGGAAGATGACCATCTTGCCGCCGGCGAGGCTGTTGTCGATGATCCTCTTCTTGCGCGCCCATTTCTTGTAGAGGAGGAAGGAGATGAGCATCTTGGAGAGCAGGAAGAGGACGGAGCAGATGGTGATGTAGAGCGCAACTAAGGCGCGAGACATCTTCTTCACTGCGGTGCTGGGCTGTGCTCTAGCTCTACTGTGTGTATGTGAATTGTGAAGAAGAACGCGCGACGATCGACCTCATCAAGCAGTCAGCCAGCCGGTGGTGGAAGGAAGAAATTCTCAAGCATGTGAACGAGGAGAAATACTCCAGCCAGCCAACCCAGCTAGGTAGGAGAAGTTTGGCAGAGCCGGTGGAAAAGGAAAAGTGGATCGAGACACTCTCATTACTCTCTCTCTGTTGCTCAATCAATATCAGCAATGCAGGCGCAGCTGTATAGTTGTATGAACGTGAATCTGAATTCCATGGTCCATGCTACCACAGTTGGATCTACGGCTGGCCTGGCCGACAGATCCTTCAATCTGGCTTGGCTGACCGTTGATATGGTGGTGGCGATTGGCGAAGCAGATAATGATAGAGAATGCTCGTCATTTCACTATCAGAAGTATTATGGTAGGCTAAAGCCCAAATTTAAATGCTTGATGTGGAGGAGAAAAAAGCGGTATGTAAGCTTACGGTAGAACTGGACAAAGAAACAAAAAACTATGTGAGATAGACAAGTGAGTCACATATTAATTAGAAAAAAGTTAACTACTTTTGTATAGGTGGTTTGGGAGAGAGGCCAGAACGAACGCTACGGCCCGGCCATTTGGCTGTATTATAATACTTGCTCTCAGTCTAGATAGCAAAGTTGTTCCATCTGCTCTCCAGGAAAACGGGGGTGGGACTATTTAATTTCCGGCCAGCTGCGCAGCTAAGCACAGGGATCGTGCTGCTCTTCTTCCTTTTGTTTCTTTCGGATCATATATTCACGTGACCGATCCATCACATTCACATATATATCATGGAGCTGCCAACTGTATATATATTAACTATATACGTACGTGTACCTCCCTTATTAATAAGAACTCACCCCATGCAAATAGTACTCGTATACTACTTTACTGCTGTACAAATTAAAATGAACGAAGAAGCATCACACCGCCACATCTTTAACCACCCTCGTCACGTGAATATACGCCCGCCGATTTCATGATTGACACATATTTTTTAGTTACTACTCCTTCCGTTTCACAATCTTTGCAGTTCTTTTGACTCATATAAAGCGTGTTTGATTGCTCGTCTTATTCAAATTTTTATGTAAATTATAAAACAAACAAAACGTCATTACAAAATCTTTAGTGATGTAAGAAGTCATAACAAAAGTGGTAATATTTATTAAAAAAGTTGAATAAGGCGAGAGGTCAAACACATTTTATATGAGTTAAAGAATTACAAGTATTATGGAACGGAGGGAGTACTAATAATTATAGGCACGGCACCCCTTTGGCACAACCGATCGACTTGTTTCGTTTGCAGCCATACGTCGTGCAAGAATTTGGTGAGGTAAAGATTGCGTCACGTGGCAAATGACATCGTCTAGCTGCAGAGCTTTGCAGTCGCGTACGTGTACTGTTTATCAGTTTTTTTTCCCCGCCGATATGATATGGCCTGTCGGCTAAGTTGTTCACACAGGAAACCATACGTACGTGAGAAAATTATTATCACCGACCGTTTCTTGCTAATGAATCTGATTATTCCCCTAGACTTTCAGCACTAGAGTGTAAATCTGATTATTACCGTAGACACGGATTCGTATAGTCGTACGATGGCCTGCTTTCTTCTTGGGCTGGGCCCCTGGCCTTGAGGGCCCAGTTCGTCCGCTCTGCTGGCAGCCCCCGAGGGGCCCAGGCCTGGGTCCAGCGGCAAGTTTTCATAACCGCGCTACAAAAGAAGGCACTCAGTTCCCTAAAAAAAAAAAAGAAAAAGGAAGGCACTCAGTGATACTTCCTTTGTTTTATGAGAGAATTAGATATATGACCCTCAAAAACTTGTGTCTTAGGTATGTGGCCCTTTTTTTTAAATTTAGGAATCCGCCCTCAAACCAAATTTGTTTAGGTATATGGCCTTCCGTCGCGGTTTGGGCCTTCCTCGGTTAGAGTTTGTCATTCTCAAAAAAAAAAAAGTTCCCTAAAAAAAAAAAAAAAAAAAAAAAAAAGAAAAAGGACATTTTTACCCTTTGCTCATTAGATATATGACCCTCAAAAGCTTGTGCGACTGGCCCCTGAATTTGTTCCCTCAAACCTCCCAGCCCGTATATGGCCTCCGGTTTGGGTCTTCCCGTCGCGAGAGGTCCCGAAAGAAAAAAAAAAAACCCGATGGCGAGAAAAAAAAAACCCGGGCTCCGGCCCGGCGCGCCGCCGCCCGGCGGCGGCCAAGGGCGCGGCCGGCTCTCCCCCGCGCGGATCAGCGGGCGGCCATGGCGCGGCCCGCCGGGCAAAGAAGAAGCAAAGGCGGGCAGGCCTCGATGCCCAGCGGCGGCGGCCCTTGCTCGCGGCTGGTCGGGCGGCGCCCCAGCGAGGCCGGGCTGGGCTGGACGTTGAAGTGCAGGGGGCGGGCGGCGTTGAAGCGGTCGGCCGGCGGCTGGGCTGGCCGGCTCGGCAGGGCAGGGCGGCGCTGGAGGACGGGCATGGAGGTGAAGGAGACGGTGGTGTTCCATCCATGGAGCACGGAGAGAAGAGGTAGAAGCAGCAGCTCGGTGGCATTCATGAACGCAGCGAGCAAACATCAGGTGCCGAGCGGAGCCAACCCGGACTCCAACTAGCTAACTGTAGCCATGGATTGATTCGGCTGCTGTAGAGCTGCGAGCGAGAGTGATGATGTATTGTATGCTTTGTGCAAATGTATGCTTTGTTGTATTAGTTTGTTGCTCATAACAAATGTATCCCATGTATAGTTTCCTACAAGGGGAAAAAATATTTTTCGTAATGTTATTTCTTCCAAAATGGTGGCGAAAATATTGACCATGATGTTACTAACAGAGAGACCAGAGAAAGCAAAAAAATAATTGTATTAGTTAGCCTAATATTTTACGAGAACAGAAACATATTGTGTGACCTTGTTTTATGTGAGAACTATGGTCGATTTGTGAAATATGCAATCTGTGGTTATGTGGCAGTACATGTGATTATATATGCATGGTAGAATGTGATAATATACTCAAAATATACAACAAAAGAACAAAACTATGTTTTTTTTATTTTTTTACTCAGGGGTAAAATGGTCTTTTTACCCTCATAGTTAACACCGTTACACCAAAAAATGGACGGAAGGCCATATACCTAAACAAATTTGGTTTTAGGGCCGGATTCCCAAATTCAAAAAAAAGGGCCACATACCTAAGACACAATTTTTTGAGGGCCATATACCTAATTCTCTCTTGTTTTATCGGTTTGCATGGGTTGTCATTGCACCGAGAGATGTGTGGTCCGCAGCTACTGGCAAGAATGTATGCTAGCATTTGTCGTTCCAAAACTAGTAAATGACAACACATTGGCATGTAACTCCGACATGCGCGTATGATCTGGTGGGCCTTCGCCGGCTGATAATAAGAGGCATGAAAGTCACAAAAAAAAAAACTAGTACATGACAACATATTTCATTCAAAAGATTTTTTTAACTTGAACCAAATTTCTTGAAAAATGTTAAGACTTATGATATCAAATTAATTAGTATCGCTAGATTTACCATATAATATATTTTCTTAAGATGTTCATTTTATTTTATTGGCGTTGTTACTTTTTACGTAAAGTTGGTCAAACTTAAAAAAGTTTATCGACTTGGATTCTAAGATTGGGCGTGGCTAAATCGCGGACGTCCGAGGAGTTACGTTAACTTCATGGACGATCCGACCCAAGCGCAAAGGTATCATTTTTGAAAACTAATCATTCCCGCTTTTTTTTTTTTCCTTTTTGGGAAAACGTTCTCTTTCCTTTTTGTTTTTTCCTTCATGTGATGATGTAAACGATGATGTCAGCGAAAAAAGTAAAACATTTTTTTAAAACTGCTATAACTCTTGAATGGTGTATCCGTTTTTAATTCCGT
The DNA here is from genome assembly GCA_015847255.1 of Hyparrhenia diplandra. Classification (NCBI taxonomy): domain Eukaryota; kingdom Viridiplantae; phylum Streptophyta; class Magnoliopsida; order Poales; family Poaceae; genus Hyparrhenia; species Hyparrhenia diplandra. Next base: position 178,029 of record JADLZK010009513.1, read on the forward strand.
CTGCACCGGTGTATTCTACGCGATGAAACGAACAAAACTAGATCCCACTCAACTATGTTTTGAAGACTTTATTTTTTTTATTTTTTTCTAATATCAATTGTTATGTTTTATAAGTTATACACTATAAGTTATAAGTATATGTTTGACAGTACATCTTTTAGTTTGGTCTTTCTGTTATGTTCTATAAGTTATACAATATAAGTTATACGTATATGTTAGACAATACATCTTCTAGTTTGGTTTTATTGTTATGTTCTATAAGTTATACACTATAAGTTAGACAAGTACATCTTCTAGTTTGGTCTTATTGTTATGTTCTATAAGTTATACGTATAAGTTAGATAATACATATTATAGTTTAGTCTTATTGTTATGTTTTATAAGTTATACACTATAAGTTATATATATATATGTTAGACAATACATCTTGTAGTTTGGTCTTTTCTGTTATGTTCTATAAGTTATACAATATAACTTAGACAATACATCTTTTAGTTTGGTCTTATTGTTATGTTCTACAAGTTATACACTATAAGTTGTATAAATAAGTTATACATATATGTTAGACACTACATCACTTAGTTTTGTCTTATTGTTGTGTTCCATAAGTTATACACTATAAGTTAAAATTATAAGTTAGACAACACATCTTTGTATAGTTTGATCTTATTGTTATGTTCTATAAGTTATATAATATAAGTTATACATATATCTTAGACAAGTACATGTCGTAGTTAGGTCTTATTGTAGTTCTATAAATTATACACCATAAGTTAATACGTATATGTTATACAATACATCTTTTAGTTTGATCTTTTCATGTTATGTTCTATAAGTTATATAATATAAGTTATACATATATGTTATACAATTACATGTCATAGTTAGGTCTTATTGTTGTTTCATAAGTTGTTTGGTCTTTTCATTTATGTTCTATAAGTTATATAATATAAGTTATACATATATGTTGGATAGTACATGTCGTAGTTAGATCTTATTGTTGTTTTATAAGTTATACTGAGAATAAGTTATCATTATATGACCTATTACTATTATAAAAGTTGCTTTTATTTGATCTCCCCACCCATTACTATCCCTATATACCATTGTCCCTCGAATGATTTATGTCTCTAAAAAAGGAAAAAAAATCGTGAAAAAAAATACCGTAACTTAAGGCGTAAGAAAGAGAATGAATAAAAAAAGAGAAAGAAAAACACATGCTTACATAAGTTATACACTACTCCCTCTATCATTTTTTGTAAGGCGTCTAGACCAATACCCCAGATACCAAGGAACTGCAGATAACAAGGAGGAAAGAGGACCATGCGGCAGTAAATACAAACCAACGTTTGCATGCCGGCATGCAAACCGATGTTTGAGCGAATGCCAACGCATGCATGTGGCCAGCTATCGTGTATTCAAGCAATATCAGTGAATGCATGCTGTATTAAATGTTTGCCACATATTTATCTCCACCTCGATTAGAATGCTACGCCTAACAAAAAATCAAAACACCAAAACTGCTGAGCGCCTTACATTTCGTAATGGAGGGAGTATAAGTTAAAAGTATAAGTTAGACATTATATTTTGTAATTTGATCTTATTGTTATGTTCTATAAATTATACACTTTGTAAGTTATATGTATATGTTACACAAGTACATTTTGTAGTTTGGTCTTTCGTTATGTTCTATAAGTTATATAATATAAGTTACACATAATTTGCTATTAGAAAAAAAATTAAAAAAATAAAATCTTCAAAACATATTCGAGTTGGATCTAGTTTTGTTTGTTTCGTCGCGTAGAACACACTGGTGCAGACGGAATTAAAAACGGATACACCATTCAAGAGTTATAGCAGTTTAAAAAAAAATGTTTTACTTTTTTCGCTGACATCATCGCTGACATGAGCACATGCAGAAAAGCACATGGTTGCTTATTACTATTATATAAAAGTTGCTTTTATTTGATCTCCCCACCCATTACTATCCCTATATACCACTGTCCCTGAATGTTTTATGTCTCTAAAAAAAGAAAAAAAATCTTGAAAAAAAATACCGTAACTTAAGGCAGAAGAAAGAGAATGAATAAAAAAGGGAAAGAAAAACACATGCTTACCAAACAAGAAAATGGTGGGACTTATTTATTTCGAAATAGAAAGTGGAGCCTGTCCGATCGTTCGCGAGGAAACGTTCCGCGCGGACGACCCATAAAACAGTCTTTTCGTCTAAGATTTGATTTGTTTGAAAACAACAGAATGTATATGTATAATAATAAAAGTCAAAAGCACCAACAATAGGAACTTGTATTCATCTGAATCTAGATGTGTTTATATACACACGCTAGCTTAATTACATGCATACACTTCTCAAATATATAAATAATAAACTAGCGCTCTCTCTCTGCGGCAGGTGCGGGCAGTCGAAGGGGTCGTCGCGCGGCAGCAGTTGCGCGGTGCGCAGGGCGGTGAAGAGCATGAGCGCGAGGGTGACGGCCACGGAGAGCACGGAGAGCGCCAGCATGAGCGCGTTTGCCGCCGCCTGCCGCACCTCCCGCGCGTACTCGGCGGACGCCAGCGCCAGCAGCGTCAGCGGGAACGAGTAGGCCCACCACGCCACGCTGAAGCGACGCATCGCACGCTTGAACAGCGTCGGACGGGAGACCTGCATGCATGTATCCACTCTCTGCTTAATATTAAATCATTCTCCGCTTAATAAGTAATATTCCCACACCCGGCCACTCGAATAATATTTTTATCTATCCACTTATCCAGTCTAGTGCATGCGCACTAGCTACCACTTGTTGGTAATGCAATTTATTCCGGACTAATAATAAAACAAGTATATATAAATAGAACAAGAAAGAGTGCGATTTGATTGACGTACGAGAGACGCGAATAGGAAGAGGGAGAGGAAGAAGAGCATCTTGCAGCATGTGTCGAAGGAGGCGGCTATGGCGTCCCACGCGAGCGACGCCATGCTCGGCGCGGCGAAGAAGAGGAAGAAGACCGGGCGCAGCATGGCCGGCAGCGAGTCGGATCCGAGGAACCTCTGGTAGAGCGTGACGAAGAGCACGAGGTAGTGCGCGGCGCCGACGGCGAAGATGGCCACGGCGCCCTCGTGCCACCCCATTCTGGCCGCCGCCCTGGCCGTGACCAGGTTGCCGATGACCGTGATGTGGCTCGCCGGATTGGCCACCATGGAGAGGAACTTCTTGCCGCGCGTGAACCACTGCCCGTAGATCTTGACGTCCAGCGCCAGGATGGGCAGCGAGAAGGCCCACCACAGCAGGTGGTAGGGCGCCTCGGTGGGGCGCAGGAACAGGAAGGGCGCCGACTGCAGGAGCAGCAGGCACGAGATCCAGGGCGCGAACAGGTAGTTCATGGCGACGTGGTGCCGGAACTCGGCGCGCACACGGGGAAGCGGAGCAGGCAGCGCGCGGCGTAGAGCGCGGCGAGGGCCAGCAGGGCCAGCAGCGCCAGCGACCAGAGGAGGAGGAAGGCCACGGAGGGCAGCAGCAGGGGACCGCGCGCGCCGGCGCCCTGCTGGATGACGTCGCTGCTGATGAGCGTGCGCCACAGCAGCGCCTGCCCGCTGAGCGCCAGGCTGATGCGGAAGTAGCCGGCGTGGAAACGCGTCAGCATGTCCCACTCCCACCGCCGGATGTATCCGTGCTTGGGGCATTTGCTGCGGCTGGTGGCCAGCTTGTTGCTGCTACAAGGAGAGGATGATGATGCGGCGGTGGTTTCCACTAATTCCATCTACTAAATTAGCTAGCCTCTCTTGCTGATCGACCGACCAGCTCGATCTATCGTCGTCGTCAGGAGCTTGCTTGTTGCAGCTAGCTACCCTAGCGCTCTCTCTCTACCCGACTCTGCAGGGGGTTTGGTGGTTATCTCAACGGTATTTATAGATGTCACAACCGCCTGGGGAGGGGGCCGGTGACGGGCGCTCGGTGGCGCGGCTGGGACTGGGGGCGCCAGCGGGTGGCGCGTGCGTGGAGAAGGAGGGCGCGGCGGTTGGAGAGCAGGAGCTAAGGAATATTTTCTTTATTGTTTGCCTGATGAGGTTACATCTCTCTAGTATATAGCCCTTTTATGACACTTGTAATCAAGTAATCTTTAAATGTTTCTTTATAGATTGGAATACCTTTTATAAACAATTTTGTATTTGTTTTCTAGTAGGAGATTTCCTTATTGGAATATCGCTTTTACCAGCAAATCCTAATCTTATCACAAACTCTTTATTTATTTTATTTCCTAATTTACGGACTGATGACGGTGATGGCATGCAGGTGGCGGCGGCCGCGCCCTCGTCCTCCCAGGGCACGCGCGCCCTACCCCTCTCTTGGCCGAGCCGATCTCGTGTGACAATAGATAGAAGCTAGGCCGACAGATCGAGCGACGTCCTGGTAGGGATTTGGGAAGAAGCGAAGCCGCTCGCTATAGCACTTCTCCTGCACCGCCATGTACGTCCGTCCTAGCTAGCTAAGCGCCTAAGCTAGGTCGGTCTTACTACCATCACTGTTGGAACCGAGAGGGAGACCCACGTCTGCCGGGGCGACAAACGTCGCAGTTGCGACACAACACCTGACACTCTCTCTGTTTCTCTTGGCCTCACCTCACACAATGCACGCACACGGCTATAAAAAGCCCGCAGGAAGACACAACAGCCATGCACAGCTTCAAGACCTCAACGCACGAACGCTCATCCTCCTGGCAACATGCTCTTCACCCATTACGAACCATCCATTCGCCCACGAGACTCAATCTTGTGTTGCATGCCGCCTCCGACGCTAATTGACCGGACAACTTGGCCACAATCTCCACTAACCTAAGCAACCAAAAAATAGAGCGCATGCACACATACACCATGACACGCTTACATGATGATCAATGTGGTTTATGCTAACAATCACTACCATAGGCCAACTGGGGTACGTTACTCCTGGATCTATCGGAGTACATTCTATAGCTAGTACAAGGAGGAGGCAACTGCTCGGATCGGAGTCGGAGGTGATATATCGATGAGTGCTCTCGGCCGGTTCGTTCGTTCCTGTCCACTGGCGGCCGGGTACATGTGGGTGAGGCAGTAACTGGGGCAGGCAGGCGTTCCTTGCCAGCAGCAGCAGCTATTCCTGTGTTATTCCTCATCTGTAAGGAGTACTAAGTAGGACTAGGAGTACTAGTTTCTTTCTTAATTTTCCCCACTGGAAAATTAAAACGTACGGTACGCAGCTCAACAAAAAGTGTGTTCAAAACCAAACAGGCCACTGTACGATTTTTTTTTGTTTATATATGTACTCCTATATGTATTCATGAAGAGAATCCTATGGCTAGCTACGTACGTGGATTCCTCGTCAGAATGCATGGGCCAGCATGCTTTGGACGCGTTGGCGGCTGGCTGTGTATCACCCATAATATCGATTGATGAATAATATATAATATAAATAGATAGAAAAATAATAGTAGTAAGTGGAGCTAGCACGAAGCCGCCGGGCGGGCAAAAATAAAGCCACGTACCACCGCACGCAGACGCACCTCGTAATCACTAGCTCACGTCTCCGTGGATTATTTGGGATTGATATCATATCCTCGTGTGTTAGGTACATATTAGGTCTGCTAGCTAGCTCGATCGATATTTAGGACAAAACCATGCATGCATGGTTCGATTCCACCCAAACAGTGGAGGTGCTCTTAGACGATGAATGGATGTCAAAACCCTCTTATTACTAGATTTGACAAGAATTTGATTCTTTCCATCTAATCACTACATTCTCTTTTACTGCTGGCACCTCTACAACTATCTCAATAGCTCTAGCTTCTTCTTGAGTTTTCAGTCACATCTTCAATTCTCACACGCCTTTTATTTTGTGTTTTTTCAAAACCTGGGGGGTCATTAGATCTCTTGCCCACCCATTGACTGGATCCCATTCTAGGTGGTTCTTGAGTTCCTTGTGCGTAGGGCTCAAAGACACTGTCCTAACGTCAGTTGTCTCCTCCACATTTTCTAGGATAGTAGGGTTCATTGTTAAAATTGTCGTTAGTCGTTACCCATGACTCCTCCTTACCATACCACATTATTCTGATTTACCAGAGTTAAGAAGTGCCCACCTTTTTGCCTCAACGATAGCCAAAGGACCATATAATCTCCAACGACACATACCGGCAGGGAATCGTACTCGACACGGCTCTCTCTCCTTGAGCTCCCCAAATCCAGATCCCACCGGCCCCTCCCTCCCAATATCTGGCGAGCCCGCCAGCTCACCGCAGCGGGTAGGAAGCAGGGCCTCCCCGCCTTCTCGTGTGTAGATACCTCATAGCTTAAGTTGCCTCAGTGCTAGTGTGCCTTTATGGCTTTGCTCGGCCTTATCGACGCCCTCGTCGCCGGCGTTTCGGTTACCGTGGTGTTCCTCGGTGCCTTCCTCGCCGCTGTCACCATCAATTTCAAGGTTTGTAGTAATAAAAAAATAAATCCCTTCCTCCTGTTAGCAGATCTTCACTCCTTCATCCCCGCCGCCACATCATCTCGCCACCGCCAAGATTTGCTCCATCCCACTCCACTTCCTTCACTACCGCCTGCTTCGATCCCTCTCCTATCAGCAGGCTATATTACCGGTGGTTCTTTCTTCAGCTAGGCAGCTCCACCCTTGGTGTTGGCTCGACTGTTTCGCCACCACCTAGGATTGAGATCCTTCTTCAACCTGCCGCTGACAACCTCAACTTCATCTTTTGGTCGCCGGTGTGTGCCGCCTCTATGGGTTCAACCATCCCAACTTCAACCGACACTTTGTGAGGTCCATCCACCCGGGTGTATGTGTCCCCGACGCCCCTGTGACCCTCCGTCGGTGGATTGGTCTTTTCCGTCACCGGCGACAGTGCTGCTATAAGGTCCTAGATGGCTAGAGGGGGGGTGAATAGCCTATAAAAATTTTCTACAAGCTCAAACTAACAAACCGATTAGTATAACAAATGGCGTAAATGCGGTTTGCACTAGCTCTATTGTCTTGCAAGCCTTCTAGTGACAATTCTAAATATACTCTATGATCTCTATGTCACTCAAGAGCTATGTCACTACTTTAACTAGTGAGCATTCCTAAATATGATCCTTAGGCTAGCAAGAACAACTACACAAGCAAAAGCTAGCTCTCTACTCAAAGTAAACTAGGAATGTAATGCAAGAGCGGTGATCTCGATATACCGACATGTAGAGGCAATGAACCAATCACCGATGTTGAGGATGAACAATCAATCACAATAAGATGAAGAGCCAATCACCAAGACAATGAACACGTCGATGTGTTGACCCGGAGTTCACTTGTACACCGACAAGCTAGTCTCCGGTTGTGCCGACCAACACAAGGATGGTGCTTGAGCTAGGCGGTGCACTTGCTAGCCCTAAGCCACCACTCACAAGTGAGGTACCCAAGACACGAGCAATATATTCCTTGCAATTCGTCTTCCCGACGAGGATTGTGTATTCCTCTTACAAAGCACCGGAGGTGGCCAAGAGCAATCACCTTCTCTTGCCAACGCCTCCACCAATTCACCAAGCCGGGTAGGAGCGGTGTCTCCAAGAGAAACAAGAAACCAACCGGCTCACAACGATCCCCAAGTGACTCTAGATGCAAGAACTCGATGCAAATGCACTTGGAAGTCCACTTCTCTTAAGAATGAAGATCACAATCAAGAATGAGAGAGGGGAGGGCTTGTTGCTCAGCTCTAGGAAGTTAGGAGTGATTCAAAATGACCAAGAGAGAGAGCACAAGCCAGCCAACCATGTATATGTAGCCCCTATCACGAAATCCAACTGTTGGGGGGCAAAACATGGTTTCTGCGGGCTGACCGGACGCACCGACCGGACCCGTCAGTGAGTCCGGTCGATGGGTCCGGTCAGACCCGACAAGCCAGGCTGACACGCTGCTGAGTGCGTCCGGTCACCAGGAGATGCGTCCGGTCACGAGTCCGGTGCATGAGTCCGGTCGATCTCCAACAAAGACCCGAAAAACATGCTTACTGGAAGTTTGATCGGAAGCACCGACCGGACCGTCCGGTCGGTTCTCGTGTGTCCGGTCATGAGTCCGGTCGCCGAGTCCAGTCACCACTGAGCTGCGAAAATCCGTCGCTGTGTTGTCATTCCTTCGCCTTTGCTCCAAACCAGCGTCCGTCACTTGATTCTTGTTGCCAACACGTCGAAGAACACCTCGAGTACTTGTGTTAGCATTTTGAAAACCATTTTCATCAAGTGCGGAGTTAGCTCTTTAGGTTAGAATGCATGCATATGAATTTTGAACCTAAAGGCACTGGAGGACTGATATGTACGATAAGTTTCCCCTCTTTATAGTACGGCTTATCGATCCTATAATCACTCACACCCTCTATTGTGTCTTGAGTGTAAAATCAAAAGGCCCTATGGTTATACCTTTGCCTTGGGCTCAATTGATCTCCGAACTTCTCCAAGTTGGACACTTGATCATCTTTTGGATCACCTCGATCCATCCTCCATGATCACCATGCTCCAAGCTTGTCATGACTAATCTCCAATCTAGTCAAACATTTAGCGTCGAGAGATTAGTTCTTAGGTGTCACTAATTATCCAAAACCAAACTAGAGATCTTCATCTGCCTCCTCATCTAGATGAAGATGAGGGTCTTTGATGTATATAGGTCTTATTTTGAGGACCTAAATGTAACTTGGCTGTTGTTTCAATATATTATGTGTGTTCTTGTAAAAAAAGGACTATATTCAGAATTACACATGCTAGATCCATATGCATTTATTATGGTGGAAGTATCTGCACCCCCAGCTCACAACTTGTGTAATTCTTGATAGTCAAACTAGCCATTATATAACACTATAGAGGCTATTCATCTCCTCAACCATCTATGACATTTGGCCCTTGGCCTCGAAATCGACAATTATATGAACTTGTAGCCCCCAAACTACACTAGTGGCAAATAGTTGGACCCTTCTTCATGAGAACGATTCATGGGAGCGTGTTTTCCACCCTCATGGAAATCTACCCCCGCTCCCCCACCCACCCACCCCCCCAACACAAACACACGAAACCTTGGTTTTCTGGTAGTGGAAACCGAGACATGCAATTCATCGTCCAATAGCATCTAAAAAGCCTAACAATAGTATATTAAAAAATATTTAGCACAACATTTTGTAGATTAGCCCTAGGCTAGTTGATAGGATTGGCTCTAAATTGGAAACGTTTTGTTGATTGAGAGTAATTAAGCTAGAGGACACTACACAAAACTACTTTTGTGCACATCTTGCTAGATTAGTTTATTATTTTCTAGTCTAGTTGTATTTTTAATTTAAGCTCAAAAACTATACACCAAATTCATTCCCTCTCGATGCTCACGAGATCTTACAACGGCTCAGAGCGTTCATAAGCCTTAAAACTTCTTTATAATATTTGCTGTTGGATACAAAATCTTAAAAAAATGCTTTATTATATTAAGAGGTCCTTTTTGAGAACTATATAATACAATGCCAGATGCTCACAATGCACACACACTTATACTCTATAAACGCACGCACGTAAACATACCCGTTATGATTTATCTTTGAAGATTGGGCCGAAGCTGTTAAATAGGTAGTGGAGATATGATATACTATCTGCAAAGTACACAACATGGGCTGCGCTGCGCTCCAGCTAGCCTACCCTAATAGATACTAGTACATGCATGGTGCAGTTCCGCGCGCACATTGTGTATATATTCTTCGATGCCATCCTCCGACTCTGGTCAGGGTACATGCACGGCACGGCACGGCGCATGTCCTAACTTGTCTGCTGATAGAGATCCACTGTCTTTGTGCTTGGGGAGGCGCCGCCGGCCCGGATCGATTTCCTAAGCTGAGGCCATCAGGGACGAGACGCATCACATTCAATTCGATCGCATCGTATCGATCCGTTTCCTTTGCTTGGCTGACACGATTTTGCCCGCCTAATGCGAACGAGCTAGGCACATCGCACGTAGAAAAGTGTGCTCGTGTATGGCCTGGTGCCGCGCGGGGCCGGCTCTCCTGCAGTATTCCCTGCTGCCACCTGCCTCTGCGATCGTCGATCGGCTGGATCGCTGGCCAAGTCCAATAATCGTCTACTTTCACGATTCCAAATTGTAATTCATCGTTCCAGTCATTCCAACAATTTTCAAGAGTCAAAATGTTTCAAATTTCACTAAAATTATAGAGAAAACAATAAATATTTGTGACATCAAATAAACAGAGGTATATTATGACTTGCAATTTAGAATGGAGGGAATAAGTTTTATCCGAAATTAGAGCATATTTTTGGCCAAGAAAGAGTAGACTAGCTACGTGATCTTAACACTATACCTCTCCTCTCTCATATTTTTCTTTTTTGAGAATCTCTACCTCTCCCTCTCCTTGATTTTTTTTTTCTTTTTGAGATTTTCCGTTGCAATGTTAGGAAGAAGGCAGGTAGGGTGCTTCCCTGCTTTTTATTCAAAAAAAATGTTAGGAAGACGGGGAGAAAGAGAGTAGTCAGGCCCATGTGGGCTAAACGAGAGTATGTGGGCTCAAATTGAAAGAAAGCTTCGGGATTGTCAAATTTGGGCCTTCATTTTTTTTTTTTTTTGGGGTGCAAATTTCTCAAAAAAAAAAAAAAACAATAATGCAACGGAAAAAAGGAAATGGCGGGGGGGATGGTCAAATTTGAGGACAACACTTCATTAATTACAATGGTAGGCTAATCTTTTGAAGTGAAGACTGTTATATTCAATTAAGAGTGTGTTGAGTCGTAGGAATATGAATTCTAGTAGAAAAATGTTTCAGATTCAAATTCTCTCATGAATATTTTTGTGATGATTAAGGATCATTTTATGAGAGTGTTAATTGGTTGGTAAACTAGGTTCTAAAAAAAAAAGGGCGTACCCAGTGCTGTAGTCTCCCACTGCGCGGGGTTTGGGAGGGTATTTTAGCACCAAGCCTTACCCGCACCATGTGCAATATGCGGAGGCTGAGGCGCTTGAACCCGGGACCTCCCGGTTACAGGTTAGACCAGGCCCGCCCTTCATTGGTAAACTAGGTTCTAATTTTCAAAAATATTTTTTTACAATGCATATCAATGTGAATATCCTTAAAAAATCAAAATGATTTCTGCGTGAAGATAATACCTAAAAATAATACGACCTCCAGATGGCTAGGAAACAAAATTGGGGTAACCACCCCGAGGCCATTTCACGTGTGTATACAAGAAAGTGAAAATTGTTCCAGTTTAGCAGTAGGATCACATACATCCCAAGAGGCTGATGAATTGGGCCTAAATTCATCTATTGTGCCTAAACAAAATGTACTATGCCTATGGCGCAAAGTTTTGAATCATAAATTCCAACCTACGCTAATATGTCAATTAAAATGTAAATAAGGTTAGGAACATGGTGTTTTTTTGATGTATCAGAGTCAGACACCAATATGACGTCCATTAGTGCTTGTTTGAGCAAACGCGCAAGGGTCTATCAATTCCTTGATCTACGCATAGGGACCAGATGCCTCCTAGTGGTTGATTTTTCTGCATTTCGAAGTGGCCGATTACCACAACCGTGAACACTTTCCCAGGCCTCTCATAATCAACAAAGACATATGTCACAGCCGCCTTCGAGGGGGCGGCGGCAACGGGGCCGTCGGAGCCCTGGCGGGTGGCGCGGCGGCGGGGGGGGCCGGCACGACGCCGCGAGGAGGGGCGGGCCCGGCCGCTGGCTGGGACAGGGGGTGGCGGCGGCAAGAGCAGAAAGCGGGAATATTTTCTTTATTTGCTTGTCCCTAAAAGATTACATCATCCTTGTTTATATAGCCCTCCTATGAGACTTGTATCTCAAGCAATCTCTAAAGGTTTCCTTATATTTACGGAATACCTTTTACAAATAAACTTTTATTCTTTTCCTAATAGGAGATTTCCTTAAAGATTGGAATAACTCCCGCACACCAAAAGTCCTAATCCTAATCCGAAGCGAAGACGGCGCCGGAGAGGGAGGAGATGGCGGCGGCGGCAGCCTGCCCTAGCGCGCGCGCCCGCCCCCTTTCATGGGCCGGCTCGGCCAGTTAGGCCGCCCTGGCCCCCTCTAGGCTGGGCCGGTCATGTACTGTGACATCTCCCCACTGTTCGACGAGGCGACGCGTCCACGCGTCGGCCAACCCACCAATCGGGCACGAAAGCTGTGGCAACTGTGGAGGACGAGGCGCCAGGACCGCAGCGGAGATGGAGCTTACCCATCTTGTCGTTGAAGTCATTGACGTAAGAGGCATCATTGTCGAAGGAGAAGTCAAAGTTCAAGTTGCCTATGTAGACGCTGGACATGTAGCTGAATGAAACGCCTAGCGACCCATGCTTCCTTCATGATGGCGCCACTCAGGACTCCGATCATCTCTATCATCTGCTAGCAGGGATGGAGTAGACTGTTGGGGCGTGCACATGCGAACATGTGACAGATCAACGAAGCTAGTGTCGAGGTCAGGCGTAGGAGGCACCTGTAGAGGATTTCGCTGGCCGTCGTCACGATTGGCCCGAGCTGGGGGCGTTGTCGTCCAGAGCGTCGATGGAGACATTATCGATGTGGATGAACTGTTGCCCATTGTTGTCAAAGAGGAGCACCGTGACATCATTCAACTTGATGTTTGGGCGTATCGCCATAAACAGGATGCTCGCCGGGTGTTGCATTTCTTAAGCGCAATCACTAGAAACAGGTTTAGAACCCATCTCTAATAACGGCGCCAGAAATGCGTCGTTGACATTCCTAAGTGAAACCACCGTGTCGGTGATAACACTAGGTATATCAACGGTGATAGATCTTGCCAAATAAGATATTCATCCGCAAGCGCACGGATCTATCATTGTAGCATTTCACCCGGAGATATTCAGGGTATCGTTATTTATATTTTCCCAAAGGAAGGCATGGTGGAAAAGGATCTAATAGAGACATGAACAAGATAACATGACTGTGTAATGGACCAATGCTCATAACAGGGATATAAGGGAACGGTAAAGGGATAACTTGACACACTCACTCAAGCCAAACTCAAGGATAAAGATAACTAAGGAATAAAGAAAGACCTAAGTGGAGCATACAGATTCTAGTCATGGCTGTGCATAGAACCAGTTGATAGTCAGGCAACACGCATGAGTAGGAGGTCGGAGCTGAGAATGAAATGGACAGGGAGACCTTCCCGGTGCATACCACCCAATGAAAAGGCACTTTAGACTCCTACACAACATACGAACGTGGGGGGATTACAAAGGACGGACAGGGCTGTCACAACCCTGCCGCCTACCCCCTCAACGTGGCATGCCGTCATATTCGAAGGATACCTGGCATTCGGACACCACGTCCGCATACTAGGACACTACTCATGTCCCCCATGGTCCCCACCCTACGGATGGACGGAATAGGACACAAGCAAGCCCGAAGGACACAACGAACCGCCATTCAGCACAATCCCGACACTACTCAATTATATTGCATGAATGGTTTAAGCACAAAGTTCTATGTCAAGAACAACATGTTAGATCATAGGATAAATCATGAGGTATAGAAATAACATGAAGACTCTAATTCTAATGCACAACCAAGACAAGGTAAAGGGGCAAGGCATTGGAAGATTACCATAAATAGATTATACCGGAAATCCATCTTCCAAGGAGCCAAGCCCTCCTTGGTGGCTTTGCCTAGCTCCACATCCTACTAATCTACTAGGAGGAGGAAGAAGAAGAGTAGAGAGGGAGAGAGTGGCTCTCTTGTGAGGTGTGTGTTGAATGAAGGGGAGAGGGCCTCCTTTTATAGGTAGAGGAGAGGGGGCTCGTTGGAAAATGTCCCTCCCCATATGGAAGGAGCCAAACCGACCTTGGTACACCTGCCTAAATTGCTAAACCGACCAACCAACGTCGCAACGCCCTCCATGGAAGGTAATGCACCGCCTCGCCAAACACAGGGCTCGAACCACCTCGGGATGGGTGCGGGCGCACCTTAGGGTGTGCGCACCCTCCCTGGGCTCCGGTTCGGGCCGGGTCTTGGCAGGCCGGCGTGTGTGGGCTTGAAAAGTTGTGTGTCGGTGTTTGCTCGGCCCATTCTGCGTTTTTGGTCCATTTCTCCCTTGGGCTTGTTATCTTCGGGAATGAGCTTTCCGGGGAGGCGCCTTTTTGGTGCATTTTCCACTTGCTTTTTATATAAATCCTGCAAAATAATATTTCGCACTACAAGTGGAATTATGTCAATAGTAAATGTATATGTGTGTAGTAAGGTATAGTTTCAATCCCTTATTGGTAGAATGTTGACGTTAAAAGTATGTCGTTGGTGACCGTCAACACCGGGAAAGCCTGTTGGTCTGGCGGGGTCGTCGGAATGTGGAAGCCCACTATGAGGCCATGCAAGGGAGCTCCTTAATTGCTCTAGGAGGAGGTCCTGTAGTAGGGTGGAAGCTGCCAGAACGTAGTAGCAGTGCAAGTACCTGACGATGCCATTGTAGACGGTCTACTCCGGAGTTGTTGCCTGCAGGTCGATGGCGCACACTATGATTGCGCGCTCCTGGTTCGTCAGAGCCACGCATAAGAGCCCATGATATGATGGCCACTACGTGGAATAGGATGACACTATTCTGCCTAATCCACATACGATCCATGCCCCTGCTAGCCCTTTTGGTCATTCCATCCATATTGTGACGGGATGGAATGCATGTGGCAAACATGATCAAAGCATGGTGCACATCCTTGTCTCCACAATGCCGATGTGACCTGCACCACAAGGAGAAGGAAGATGACACCATACGCTAACCCTTCTTTTGTTTTGATCTTTCTTCTTTTTCCTCTTTTTCCTCCTTCCTTTCCACTAGCCTATAACCTACCCTCCCATTTGACTATAAAAGGGGAGGAAGGGCACCCCATTCAGGGGATCAAGACAAGATTGAACATCTAAACATACACCATCACATTCATACACACTTAGTCACATAGAGGCTTGACAGCTCTCCTGCTCTCGATCATTTGTACACCCATACTATAGATTTAGTGCATACTAGATCACCAACTCCCCGATTGGATGTAGGGACGTTCTACCCAAACTAGCATACGTCTTTGCACCACCTTTGCACACCATCTCAACTCCGATGTACAACCATTCAGATACTAGTCGGTGTTAGTTTGAAACACCAACACTCCTTGTGCAGCCCACCTATACCTCACCTTTATCAACCATATCCATAGTGTCCACTACCATACACCTCCCATCCTCCGCCGCCACTGTCCTCTCAACTGCCTCACCCGTTCAATTCTAACGCATGCCATGTAACACCCCCTGGTGTTACTCAACTAAAATCTTGACATGTCATCATGATTATCATAATGCATGCATAATTAGAAAAATTTGAAATGCATTGAATTAAAATGAGTTTATATTTTTAGAGATATGTTTGTGCTTAAGAAGATTTAGAGTGATTTAATTTTAAATTTATGTTTTTGATGTTTTTGATCCTAAGTGTGTTGTTGGATGAGGGTTGGATAGTATAGGCTGGGAATCTGAAATTTGAATCAAATTCGAGTTTGAATTGAACTCCGAAAAACCCTAAATTCCATTCTTTCTTTTTACCCCCTTTTCTTTTACCCCCTTTTCTTTTATTCAAAATTTATAAAGAATTTGGGTATGGTTATTAAAGCAATTTTGTAGAGTTTTCAAAGTTGAACAAAGTTGGTATTTTGAGTTTTCAAAGTTTAGTTCAAAAATTTTGAGTAATTTTGAAAATACCAAAATTAGGGTTTTGTCCCCTTTTGATTTAAAAACCCTATTTCAAAATCTAAGCAAAATTTGCAAAAACTTTCAAAAAGTTAGTTTGTAGATCTTGTTGAGATGAACAAAAGTCATGTACAAAGTTTTTCAAGTTGTTACATGATTTTAAAAGTAATTTTGAATTCAAATTTCAAAAAATTTTGAACTGCATTTCAAAAGTCATATTTAGAGGCTGATTTTGAAAATCTTCCAATTATGAAAATTGTAGATCTTGAAAATTTAGCCTAAGTCACTTTTTGGAGTTTTTCAAGTTCAGTTCAAATTTGGGGAGAATTTGATGAAATTCGTAAAAGGTTAGTTTTAGGGCTACAAAGGTGAATGTGGTTTCTCCTGTTCTTCCCCATGCTTAGGCCGCCGGCGGCGTCCGCCGTGGCCGTTCTCGCTGGTTCCGGCGAGAACGCAGCGTCGGGGCAGCCGGGCCGAGGGCGTGACGCCTTCCTCCACCTGTCCCTCCATTCTTTGCTCTATAAAACGCGTGAAGTCGACGCCGCTTTTTCCCCTTTCTTCCTCCTCCGGTCCATCGCCGGCCACCTTGCTCGCGCGTCACACCACCGCCACCGCGCTGTCATTCCTCAAATTGGCCGCGCCATCATCTCCGCCGCTTCTTTGCGCTTCACTTGAGCCATCTCGCAGCTCCTCAGACGCCCGCGGCCGCACGCGGAGTCGCCTTCTTCTCCACGGCCGGGCCGTCGGGCCGCCACGCATCACCTCACCGCCGCCGGGTCGCCTCGGTGAGTCTCGCGGCCAAACCATCTTGCCATCTAGCTTCGCCTTGATGATGTGGTCATGATGCGCCGTCCGTTTTCGACGACCACGCACCGACACGTCTAACGCCATCGTTGCCACCGGAGCACCACCGCCGCCATCGCCGCCGACCATCCTCCGCCTCGTCTCCGCCCAAACCGCGGCGCACCGCGAACCGGGTGAGCTCCCGCCCGCATTCGTGCCGTCCGTTGGGTCGTAGCCGCCAGTAGCCACCGGAACCGCCGGCCGCCGGCGAGTTTTACTTTAGCCGCCGCCGCGGCGTAGCCGCCGCCCATGTAGGGGTCGTTTAGGCTCAATTAAGCGAGGGCTCTGGCCCGCGCGATGGTGCCGGAGTCGCCGGTGTCCTCGCCGCCGACGGAAAGCCCCGTTGGCCGCCGCTGCCGCCGTCGCCGCGCCGCCATGGCCGTCGGTATGGTTGCCGCCGTGCCCTATGTCTCGGGTTGGGTGCCATGAGGTCCGCGAGGTCGAGGATCACGTAGAGCCAAGTCGCGTTCGTCGGAGACCTCACCGGGCCGGCAGTTTCGCCGGCCAACCGCCGGCCCGCCGCCGCGATTTGGCTGGTCGGGTTGGGGCGGGCCGTTATCGTAGCAGCAGGTTGGGCCACACAGTGCGGGCCGCACGGGTTAATGGGTCGGAAACGGCCCGAGGGTCTGCTTTTGTTTTAAAACTTGATTTATCAATTTCTTTTGTTTTGAATAGTACCGATTTTTGTAAATTTTGTATAAATTCAAGTTTAGCTTTAAAAATTCTGAAAATTTTTGTAGAAGCTTCTTATGAGTATATGAATCCATGAAAAATTTGAAAGTTTGATTTTGAGTAGTTTTTGCATGATTTAAAAATACAAATTTTAATTGAAAAATGCATCTTCCTTGATTTTTAATAATTATTTTATTTATCCAAAAATCATGAAATTTATATTGGTACTGTTTTATGACATGACCTACCTGCACAAAATTTTTGAGCTTGTTTTGAGAAAGTTAAATTCTTTTTTTTTATTTTATTTATTTTTATTTCATGCCCTATTATTTTATGTGTTTCATAAATTATTTAGTGTCAAATAAATTCGGTTTTGTGTGACTTCGGGGGTTGTTTTGTGAATCTTAGATTGTATCATATTAAGTGGTCCTTGAGAACTCCTTAGGCAATGGTGATGATATCTTGTAGAGTAGTTCAATAAGTTGGTTTTGTTGGGTTGCAACTTTATCGTGAAGGAAAGTTGTACTCAAGTTGTTATCATTTCATGCACCTGCAAGCATCATATTTAAATATATGGCATCATGTTGAGGCATACATTATTTCATGTAGTGAACGAGTTCGAGAGTGTCAAGTCCGAGCGGTCCCCGAGGAGGTTCTTTATCCAAAGGGAAGCGGGTTCGGATTTCTCGGGTTTTTTCAAGAACTAGTTTATTCCGTCAACGAAGGCAAGCCCCGGTTCATTAAACCCTTTCCTTGATGTTTTAAAAGTTTTATATCACTTATGTCTATGCTATGTTGCATTAAGTAATTAGGAGTTGAGTAATAACCTAATTGCTGCATTACCATCCTTGTTTATTTCAATACCATCCTTGTTAACCAGTTTATTTCGAAAATGCTTAGTGAAGCTTAGCCCTGCTTAATTAGTTAAGTTTTTCATCAAAATGTTTTAAGTAAGAAGATGGTACTTGTTTTTGGAAAAGAAAGAGATGTAGTGATGAATTTGAGATCGGACGGGACGTAGGTTGAAAGCCGGCGGGATACCTAGCTGTGCTTGTCCCGTGTTGGTCGTTTAAGGACCGTCCGTTGTTTGGCCTGAGTGAAATCGGGACGTGTTGAACGCATATTGCGCCTGAGACCTTTTTGGTCAATGGCACGTCGACCGCGATCACCCCGCATCGATCGACCATAACTAGCCACATACTTCGGTAAGCCGGATCTCGGTGGAGCCAAATCGGGAATGGCAACCACGCACTGGGAGTGGAGAGATGGCGGGAGTACATGTTACCCTCGTGGGTTAAAGTCCCGGATTGGAGGTGTACGGTATTCTCGGGTGGCGCAGGCCTCGTTCCCGTTTTGGACAAATCTGAGAAAAGGTTGATATATGCAAGTTGGATGCTACATATGTCGTGGTGGTTAGGGATCCCCAATTTGGGTTTTGAATCGATTCGCGGATCGCCGTTGTTTCGGAGAAGGAGACCCGATTCCACGACCTTCATCGTAGTAAATGATGGAATATGTTTTGAGGAAAGAGAGTTGGAATAATAATTATGTTTGCTCTAGAATAGAATAACCTAGAGTATAAGAGTTACTAATCTGAATTAAAAATAAAGAAAGTAAGGATACACTTTTAGTAAGCTTTTCGAAAAAAAAGAGTTCTTGATTCTTGCTAAAGCCTTACCTTGACTCCTAAGACCAGCATTCCCGAAGTCTTCTCCTATTTTCTTTAGTCGGGTAAGTCTTGTTGAGTACTCCCGCACTTTCGGGGGTTCTTTGACCCTTGTTGCAGAGCTGGTCATGAGCAGGCTTGTTTTGGTCCCCCGCCGCATGACGGTGTACCAGAAGAAGAGGGCGAGTAGAGTTGAACCCTCGAGGCGGGGTTGTCGTGTTTTTATATATATAAAGTTACTCCAATAATACCAGGCTTGTAATAATGACATTTAAGTTTGCATATTTGAACAAATGGTTTGTAAAATTATGGTTATGTAATCCTTCCGCCGTTTACTCTGAGATATTTTAAATAAAGTGTTGTAATTTGGAGTGACTTGTTAATGAGATCCTGTTAGGAAGATTAATAGCACTTTCTAGATTATTGGGAACTCGTGCATAATGATCGAGGTCTTAATGACAATGATAAGTGCATGTGGGCCCCTGTGAATTTAGGAGGTTCATTACGCTTGGGAACTCCTTTGGGTCCCGTCTTCTTTGTTGGGGGTCCGCTTAGTACGGGCCATTCTATAGAAAGGAAAGATTGGATTAAAGGATGGATCAAAGGGATTATCGGGTTAGCAAGCATAGGATTGATATACCTAACCCAAACCTCAATTAAGGGGAAAGTGATTAACAAGTTAATTAAGCATGATGCATGAATCGAACTTACTTAAACTATGCTT
This sequence comes from Hyparrhenia diplandra, assembly GCA_015847255.1. Lineage (NCBI taxonomy): Eukaryota > Viridiplantae > Streptophyta > Magnoliopsida > Poales > Poaceae > Hyparrhenia > Hyparrhenia diplandra. The sequence continues at coordinate 197,683 of JADLZK010009513.1, forward strand.
AAAACGAAACTTATTATATAGGGCAATATGATATGTTACTCCACTACAAAACATTTAAATTATAAGAAAAGATTTACAAATTGATTCAAGATAAGCTATAAGCAATTTGGACCAAATTAAGAGTTTAAATTAATTTGACTCAAATCATTTTGAAGTTTTGTAAAATAATACTACAAGAATCGTTAACGATCATGCTCGATACCAACTTGCTCCAAGAAATGATGGTGCTAGCAAGCAAGCACTAGTAGGCCCAATTTATCACCGAGATACAAAGGCTTACTAGAGAATTGCGCGAAGCAAACAGAGCTAGAGCGTAAGGCACTTCACGCATTATTGATCTCCAAGTCGAAGTAGGAAGGCTCACCGAAGAGTTGGCCGAAGTTACTTTGGAGCCAATGAGGATGCTACCTTACGCATTGGTGATCTGCAAGGTGATGTGGAGCGACGTGATTTGGACTATGAAGAGTGTCGTCAAGTTGTATTCAATATACTTCATGAAAGGGAGTTTGAAAGGCAGGACATGATACTAGCCATCCAGCGTATTCATGCCCTAGAAGCTCAGGTGCAAGGGTTGGAAGCTTACAACGCCAATTTACATGAAGCCATCCATCAGAACCACCAGTATGGAGAGGTTGAGGATGAAGGAGGTGTTGTTAAAGATGAGAATGAGGAAGAAGCAGGAAATGAAGAGATAGCACCACCTAGTGATGGTGAAGAAGAAGAACCAGAGGAGATAGAGCACTACCAGGACAGTGAGAATGATGTTTGAGTGGTTGTGAGGATGTTGTAAGATATGTTAGATAGTAAGAGTGTGTAAAACTTAGTGGGTTGGATGGTCCTGCTTGGTGCAGGATTGTATAATAAATAAGTGAATCGGTTTGGAGTGTTGCTGTAACCTTTTAGGAAGTTATATGTAAGCTAATGAATAAAATCGGGTTTGTTTGTAGCGTGATGTCTCGGTCCAATGCTAGTAGTTCAGGGGCTGCTCCCGGACCACCACAGGTTCCAGTTAATCTGACTGATGCCATAGCTGCTTTGGTCCAAGCCACTACTGAAAATAGTCGCTTAATGCGAGAAGTGGCATGAGAATAGTCGAATAGTGATCGGGGTAATCATGGTCGCCGAAATGATAAAAAGAAAAATTCATACCCCGATTTTCACCGACACTAAGCCCCCCAATCTTTTCGAGAGCAAATGAACCTTTGGAGGCAGATGATTGGCTCCGCACTATGGAGCAAAAGTTTGAGCTTATGGACTTTACCACCCATCAGAAGCCCCATTTTGCAGCTCAACAGTTTAGGGGTGCTGCAGGAGCTTGGTGGGCAACTTTTCTTGCCATGCAGCCAGCTGGACACCAAGTGACTTGGCCAGAGTTCAAAGAAGCCTTCCGTGCACATTATATACCTGAAGGTGTGATGGCCAAGAAGTTAACAGAATTTATTGAATTTAAACAAGGAGATATGTCAGTTATGAAATACATTGGCCAGTTTAATCATCTTTCTCAGTATGCTCCAGAACATGTTAGTACAGATCCGAAGAGAAAGGAGTGGTTCTTACGTGGTCTAAATATAAAGCTTCAGACAATGATGCCCACTCGTGCCACAGATACTTATCATGATGTGGTAAATATGGCACTCCATCTTTGAAGAAAAGTATCGGCAACACAAGGAGATTAAGAATAAGAAGAAAAATGTGTCGCCTCGGATTTTTACGGTGGAAATAAGAAACGCCAGAGGGTGATTTATCATCCGGTGAATCATTATCGCCCTCCCTATCGCCCTTTCTATCGCCCACCACAATTCCGGCCCTAGGCAAAGCAGACCATTTGTCGCCTCGCTACGCTCTTCCTTACCCCCGCAAACCGAATGTCCCTATCATTCAAAACCCCATTCCACAAGGCCAAGGTAGTCCTATCTGCTTTAACTGGCAAGCACCGGGCATTATTCCCGAGAATGCCCCAATCCTCGGAAGTTTAATCCCAATTATCGATAGCATCGGGAAGTCGCCTGACCACGTAACAAGAAAACAGAAGGGACCGAATGCTCGAAGGGTAAAGTTGAGAAGAAGACGGGACGGGTATTTTATACTAATGTTGATGATATACCGCAGGGGAACCCGTCATGCGATGGGTATGTTTCTGTTGCCAATCATCCTGCTAGATTACATTGTTTGATTCCGGAGCATCTCATACATTCATCAATAGAACTTTTGTCATCAAGCATGAAATACCAATTGGGGAAACAAAGGATAATTTCTTTATACTGAATACTTGGGGACGTATGAGTACTAAAGAAATGGTACAACAAGTACCTATAAGACTAGGTGGGCATGATTTTTCCACTAATATGATAATTCTAAAGGATCAAGATATAGATGTGATCCACGGGTATGAATTGGATGTATCAAAGATGGGGTCTGTCATCGATGTTTTGAATAGAACAATAAGGGTAAATATACCCGATAGCAATTCTCAACTTCCGATTCAACTTCCCATTCCTAAGAGGGTCTGTTGAGAGAATACAGGCTACATCTGTTAAGAAGATAAAAGATATTCCAGTAGTTTGTGAATTTCCGGATGTGTTTCCGTAAGATTTACCCGGTTTACCGCCGCAGACGAGAGATGTGGAGTTCAGAATAGATCTAAAACCGGGAACCGCCCCAATATCCAGGAGAGCATATAGAATGCCACCTCAAGAATTAGCGTAATTGAAAACCCGGTTGCAAGAGTTATTGGGACAAAGGTTTTATTCGACCCAGTTCATCACCTTGGGGTTGCCCCGCAATATTTGTGAAAAAGAAAGATCACACTTTGAGAATGTGTGTTGATTATCGCCCCTTTGAATGAAGTGACGATTAAAAAAACAAGTATCCTTTGCCCCGCATTGATCTACTTTTTGATCAACTTGCTTTGGAGCCAAGGTCTTCTCAAAGATTGATCTAAGATCGGGGTATCATCAGATTAAGATCGGACCTATAGATATTCCAAAGCGCCTTCACTACGGATATGGTTTATATGAGTATTTGGTGATGTCTTTTGATTAACCAATGCCCCAAACACATTTCATGTACTTGATGAATACGGTATTCATGTCAGAACTTGACAAGTTTGTAGTGGTATTCATTGATGATATATTGATATATTCTAAGAACAAAGAAGAACATGCTGAGCACCTTCGAATTGTTCTGAAACGTCTAAGAGATCATCAATTATATGCCAAGTTCAGTAAGTGTGAATTTTGGTTAGAGAAAATACAATTCTTGGGTCATGTGTTGTCAGCGGATGGAGTTTCAGTTGATCCAAGTAAAGTCAAGGATATTCTTAACTGGAAGCCCCCAACCACTTTGTGCACCAAGTCCAGATTTTCTTGGAATGGTGGGTTATTACCGTCGGTTTATTCGGACTTTTCAAAGGTAGCAAAGCCTATCACCGAATTGTTGAAGAATCAAACCAAGTTTGTCCGGTCACCCGAGTGTGAGAAAGCTTTTAAAATTACGAAGAAGGCATTAACTATTGCACCGGTATTGTCTCAACCGGATATTGAGAAACCGTTCGATGTTTATTGTGATGCTTCGGTATTGGCCTTGGTTGTGTCTTGATGCAAGAAAGAAGGGTTATTGCTTATGCCTCCGGACAACTTAAACGTCATGAAGAACATTATCCAACTCATGATTTAGAATTAGCGGCCAGATTGTTCATGCATCGAAGATTTGGCGTCATTATCTACTTGGGCAACTTTGTCATATCTATACCGATCACAAGAGTTTAAAATATATCTTCACCCGGTCGACCTGAATATGAGACAAAGAAGATGGTTGGAGTTAATCAAGGATTATGATTTGGAAGTGCATTACCATCTGGTAAAGCAAATGTGGTTGCCGATGCACTTAGTCGGAAGTCCCAATGCAACTGTCTTGAAGTAAGTTTAATGGACAAAACTTTATGTCAAGAAATGGAAAAGTTAAATTTGGAAATCATTGAACAGGGGACTCTATCTAGTATCACTATGGAATCAAATATCCGAGATCGATTATTCTTTGCTTTCGAGAGAAAGTAAAGGTATAGCACATATCAAAGAGAAAGTTAGAAGTGGAAAACCATCTTGTTTCAGAATTGATGAAGCGGATGTGTTATGGTTCAAGAATCGAAATGCGTAGTACCAAAGGTTCCCGAGTTACGTCGGCCAGATCCCGGATGAAGCACACTTGACTAGGTATTCAATTCACCCGGGAAGCACCAAGATGTATCGGGACTTGAAACAGAGATTACGGTGGACTAAGATGAAGATAGAAGTTGCTCGTTATGTAGCTAAATGTGATACATGTTGACGAGTAAAAGGCAAGTACACATGAAAGCTGCAGGACAATTAAATCCATTGCATTGTTCCGTCTTGGAAATGGGAGGAAATCACCATGGACTTTATTGTTGGTTTACCCAGGACATCAAGGGGTTTCAATTCCATTTGGGTTATTGTGGATCGTCTTACTAAAATAGCACATTTTACGCCAAGAAGAGAAGATTATTCTCGCAAAAACTTATCTTTGAGATATATATTGCTCGGATATTCGGTTTGCATGGTGCACCAAAGAATATTGTTTCAGATAGAAGTTCAATATTTATGAATAAATTTTGGAAACAATTACAAAAGTCATTGGGAACCAAGCTCGATCCTAGTTGACTTATCACCCTGGTGATGGACAAACCGAGAGAGTTAATCAAATTCTAGAGGATATGTTACGAGCCCGTGTTCTCACTTATCAAGAAAAATGGGATGAATGTTTACCTCTAGCGAGAATTCTCCTACAACAACAGTTATCAAGAAAGTATCAAGATGGCACCTTTTGAAGCTTTATATGGTCGCAGATGTAGAACTCCTCGCATTGGTCCGAACACGGAGAAAGATGGTTCTTTGGGGTGGATTTAGTTAAGGATGCGTAAGAGAAGGTTCGCGTCATACAAGAAAATATGAAAGTGGCTCGATCTCGACAGTAAAAGTTATGCGAGATAAAAGACGTCGAGCTTTGACTTTTTGAAGTAGGAGATTATGTGTATTTAAAAGTATCACCTATGAAGGGAGTAAAAAGATTTGGAATCAAAGGAAAGTTAGCACCTCGTTATATTGGACCATTCCGATTCGGAAAGATGTGGAAAAGTAGCATATCGCTTGGAATTACGAGAACACCTTTTAATTTTGTGCATAATGTGTTCCATGTATCCCAATTGAAGAAATGTCTTTGAGTGCCCGATCAAGTGGTTGATATTGAAGGAGTTGCACTTGAACCTGATCTAGTCTATTCAGAATACCCTGTTCAAATTCTTGATCAGAAAGATCGTGTCACTTGTAGAAGAACAACCAAATGGTATAAGATCCAATGGAACCAACATTCCGAAGAGGAAGCTACATGGGAGTCAGAGGAATATTTGCAAGAGCACTTCCCGGAGTTTCTTGCTTCTATCTAGGTTATAATCCCCTCCCTAAGTTATAGTCTGTCTCTTTAAATTCTTGTAGCATATATTAGATAACACCCTACTTGTTTTATGAACTAGTTCGAGATGTGTTTGTCTGACACATTTCCTTTGCCGTTACTTAACCCCAGAACTTTAAATCTCGGGACGAGATTTCTTTTTTAGGGAAAGACTGTAACACCCCTGGTGTTACTCAACTAAAATCTTGACATGTCATCATGATTATCATAATGCATGCATAATTAGAAAAATTTGAAATGCATTGAATTAAAATGAGTTTATATTTTTAGAGATATGTTTGTGCTTAAGAAGATTTAGAGTGATTTAATTTTAAATTTATGTTTTTGATGTTTTTGATCCTAAGTGTGTTGTTGGATGAGGGTTGGATAGTATAGGCTGGGAATCTGAAATTTGAATCAAATTCGAGTTTGAATTGAACTCAAAAACCCTAAATTCCATTCTTTTTTTTTACCCCCTTTTCTTTTACCCCCTTTTCTTTTTATTCAAAATTTATAAAGAATTTGGGTATGGTTATTAAAGCAATTTTGTAGAGTTTTCAAAGTTGAACAAAGTTGGTATTTTGAGTTTTCAAAGTTTAGTTCAAAAATTTTGAGTAATTTTGAAAATACCAAAATTAGGGTTTTGTCCCCTTTTGATTTAAAAACCCTATTTCAAAATCTAAGCAAAATTTGCAAAAACTTTCAAAAGTTAGTTTGTAGATCTTGTTGAGATGAACAAAAGTCATGTACAAAGTTTTTCAAGTTGTTACATGATTTTAAAAGTAATTTTGAATTCAAATTTCAAAAATTTTGAACTGCATTTCAAAAAGTCATATTTAGAGGCTGATTTTGAAAATCTTCCAATTATGAAAATTGTAGATCTTGAAAATTTAGCCTAAGTCACTTTTTGGAGTTTTTCAAGTTCAGTTCAAATTTGGGGAGAATTTGATGAAATTCAGAAAAAGGTTAGTTTTAGGGCTACTGAGTGAGCAGGGGTTTCTCCTGTTTCTTCCCCATGCCGGCCTGCCGCTGCGGCGGCGTCCGCCCGTGGCCGTTCTCGCTGGTTCCGGCGAGAACGCGCGTCGGGGGCACCGGGCCGAGGGCGTGACGTCTTCCTCCACTGTCCCTCCATTCTTTGCTCTATAAAACGTGAAGTCGACGCCGCTTTTCCCCTTTCTTCCTCCTCCAGTCCCACCGCCGGGCCACCTTGCTCCGTCACACCACCACCGCCACCGGCGGGTCATTCCTCAAATTGGCCGCGCCATCATCTCCGCCGCTTCTTTGCGCTTCACTTGAGCCATCTCGCAGCTCCTCGCATCGCCCGTGCCGCACGTGAGCTGCCTTCTTCTCCACGGCCGGCAGCCGCGCCGCAAGATCACTCACCGCCGCCAGTCGTCTCGGTGAGTCTCGTACAAACCATCTTGCCATCTAAGCTTTGATGATGTGGTCATGATGCGCCGTCCTTTCTCGCGACCATGCACCAGACACGTCGGAACGTCATCGTTGCCACCGGGAGCACCACCGCCGCCGCCGCCACCGCCGCCGACCATCCTCCGCCTCGCTGTCTCCGCCCAAAACCAGCGCGCACCGCAACAGGGGTGAGCTCCGCCCGTGCGTGCCGCCCGTTGGGTCGAGCCGCGCCGAAGCCACCGAACGCCCGGTCGCCGGCGAGTTTTACCTTGCCGCGCCGCTTGGCGGCGTAGCCGCGTCCGTAGGGGTCGTTTAGGCTCAATTAAGCGAGGGCTCGGGTTCGCCGATGGTGCCGGAGTCGCCGGTGTCCTCGCCGTCGACGGAAAGCCCGTTGGCCGTTGCCGTCGTCGCCCAGCGTCGCCGAGCCGCCATGGCCGTCGGTATGGTTGCCGCCGTGCCCTATGTCTCGGGTTCTGGGTGCCATGAGGTCCGCGAGGTCGAGGGGATCACGAGAGCCAAGCCGCGTCGGAGACCTCACCGCCGGCGAGTTCGCCGGCCAACCGCCGGCGCCGCCCGCGGTCGGGCGGTGGTCGGTTGGGCGATCTGCTACTCTAGCAGCAGGCTGGGCCACACAGTGCTGGGCCGCACGGGTTAATGGGCTGGAAACGGCCCGAGGGTCTGTTTTGTTTTAAAACTTGATTTATCAATTTCTTTTGTTTTGAATAGTACCTGATTTTTGTAAATTTTGTATAAATTCAAGTTTAGCTTTAAAAATTCTGAAAATTTTTGTAGAAGCTTCTTATGAGTATATGAATCCATGAAAAATTTGAAACTTTGATTTTGAGTAGTTTTTGCATGATTTAAAAATACAAATTTTAATTGAAAAATGCATCTTCCTTGATTTTTAATAATTATTTTATTTATCCAAAAATCATGAAATTTATTTTGGTACTGTTTTATGACATGACCTACCTGCACAAAATTTTTGAGCTTGTTTTGAGAAAGTTAAATTTTTTTTTTTTTATTTATTTTTATTTCATGCCCTATTATTTTATGTGTTTCATAAATTGTTTAGTGTCAAATAAATTCGGTTTTGTGTGACTTCGGGGGTTGTTTTGTGAATCTTAGATTGTATCATATTAAGTGGTCCTTGAGAACTCCTTAGGCAATGGTGATGATATCTTGTAGAGTAGTTCAATAAGTTGGTTTTGTTGGGTTGCAACTTTATCGTGAAGGAAAGTTGTACTCAAGTTGTTATCATTTCATGCACCTGCAAGCATCATATTTAAATATATGGCATCATGTTGAGGCATACATTATTTCATGTAGTGAACGAGTTCGAGAGTGTCAAGTCCGAGCGGTCCCCGAGGAGGTTCTTTATCCAAATGGAAGCGGGTTCGGATTTCTCCGGGTTTTTTCGAAGAACTAGTTTATTCCGTCAACGAAGGCAAGCCCCGGTTCATTAAACCCTTTCCTTGATGTTTTAAAAGTTTTATATCACTTATGTCTATGCTATGTTGCATTAAGTAATTAGGAGTTGAGTAATAACCTAATTCGCATTACCATCCTTGTTTATTTCAATACCATCCTTGTTAACGGTTTATTTCGAAAATGCTTAGTGAAGCTTAGCCCCGCTTAATTAGTTAAGTTTTTCATCAAAATGTTTTAAGTAAGAAGATGGTACTTGTTTTTTCGAAAAGAAAGAGATGTAGTGATGAATTTGAGATCGGACGGGACGTAGGTTGAAAGCCGGCGGGATACCTAGCCGTGCTTGTCCCGTGTTGGTCGTTTAAGGACCGTCCGTTGTTTGGCCCGAGTGAAATCGGGACGTGTTGAACGCATATTGCGCTCGAGACCTTTTTGGGCAATGGCACGCCCGATCGGGCGATCACCCCGCATCGGTCGACCATAACTAGCCACATACTTGTAAGCCGGATCTCGGTGGAGCCAAATCGGGAATGGCAACCACGACCGGGAGTGGAGAGATGGCGGGAGTACATGTTACCCTCGTGGGTTAAAGTCTCGGATTGGAGGTGTACGGTATTCTCAGGTGGCGCAGGCCTCGTTCCCGTTTTGGACAAACCTGAGAAAAGGTTGATATATGCAAGTTGGATGCTACATATGTCGTGTGGTTAGGGATCCCCAGCTGGGTTTTGAATCGATTCGCGGATCGCCGTTGCTTCTCGGAGAAGGAGACCCGATTCCCTGACCTTCATCGTAGTAAATGATGGAATATGTTTTGAGGAAAGAGAGTTGGAATAATAATTATGTTTGCTCTAGAATAGAATAACCTAGAGTATAAGAGTTACTAATCTGAATTAAAAATAATGAAAGTAAGGATACACTTTTAGTAAGCTTTTCTGAAAAAGAGTTCTTGATTCTTGCTAAAGCCTTACCTTGACTCCTAAGACCAGCATTCCTGAGTCTTCTCCTATTTTCTTTAGTCGGGTAAGTCTTGTTGAGTACTCCCGTACTCAGGGTTCTTTGACCCTTGTTGGGAGGGAGCTGGTCATGAGCAAAGGCTTGTTTTGGTCCCCTTTGCATGACGGTGTACCAGGAAGAAGAGGGCGAGTAGAGTTGAACCCTCGGGAGGCGGGGTTGTCAGTGTTTATATGTATAAAGTTACTCCAATAATACCAGGCTTGTAATAATGACATTTAAGTTTGCATATTTGAACAAATGGTTTGTAAAATTATGGTTATGTAATCCTTCCGCCGTTTACTCTGAGATATTTTGAATAAAGTGTTGTAATACTGGAGTGACTTGTTAATGAGATCCTGTTCGGAAGATTAATAGCACTTTCTAGATTATTGGGAACTCGTGCATAATGATCAGAGGTCTTAATGACAACGATAAGTGCATGTGGGCCCTGTTATTTAGGAGGTTCTGTTACATGCCAACATTGCACCGCCTCACTAGTCACCTCTCCCAAATTGAGTTTGCACATAAAGTCCCTCCCTCTTCGGTGCATAGCACAAGCTCCCATCATCACCATCTCCAACACTAGCCCAATTCAAAAAGTCCATGCTACATTGGCATAGTCCGAGGCGGGTGATTGGAGGTTGATGTTGCCTTGATCAGTTTAAGGTTGGCACCCCCTAAGTTCATCTATGTTAGCGACATCCATCAAAATCTAGGATTGTAGGAGGCAGGATGTAGATGAGTCCGTGATGGAGGAGCAAGGACTGGAGGAGCCTGTGGTGAAGGAGTTAAGGATCCCATGATGAATCTCATGCACCTTGTTCATTAGTCCCTACCACCCCCTCCTGATTTATAGCCCAGATTCAATAATATTTGTTTTGAAACTAATAATTCTGATAAGACTTTTTTTATGGTGATAGAGTGAAAGAGAAAAGAATACACACCAACAATGAAAATACAAGTTGTTTTGATGGTATAAATACTTTCAAGAATTATGACATACGGTAAGTGCCGTTTCTGATGGGACAAATTAATCGTATGTTTCCAGCAATAGAGGTAGATTTATAGATTTGTTGTGACTTTATACATTCCTATTGACTATATATTGACAAGGAAATAGCTTCTAACAGTGGCCATAAGATAATTTTTAATTTTCCCATCACTCTATCCATGTCGTTTGATTCCTATCAGGTTACCTTCAAGAAAATTGGTATTTTATTTCTTGTTCGTAAATCACTTTCTCACTAATTACACCATAAGGGAAATTCTAGTTTCCAGTAGTGCTGTTCTAAGTGTCATGAGTACAGGATATGGCCCACGATTGTGAAAGATAGCACTACTGGGGGTATTTTTATATGCATCAGATCTCTTCGATGAGAAGCGGAGATAACAAACAGTGCATATATATAGCACTACTAGGGTTTGTCAAACTCTGCGCCAAGGCATATTCATAGTGTGCACCGGGTCTCTGGTTAATGCTAAAGGTAGGGGCTATGGCCATAAAATTCTAAAAAAAATAGTGTGCACCGGGCAAATGAAATAGCGTTCAAATACAGTTTGTCGGGTCGGGTGGATGAACCTGTCACCGGAATTCACTACGTGTGCATCAAAGTAATCACTAGAGAAAAGAATTCATGCAATCCAGAGAGGTTGCATCAAAGAAATCTGGTGCTTGTTAATTCAAGAGTCAGTTCCAACTGTAGCTAGTTTTTTTGTGCATGGACCCTATATACTTCATCCTCTCATCCATTTGAGATTTTATGGAAGACATGACACATACATACTCATATTTGGGTCCAAGAGAGAAATTTGTTATATCTAAGTGATATAATCTTAGAATAAGGAATCTATTCGAGTACTAAGAGACTAGCAAGTATCCCGTCACTCTTCTTGTTATTATTTTCGGTTATGTCGGGTGAAAGTCTGTTTATTATTCTTGATAATTGATATCACCTATTTTGGCGGTGCTTTGATTCTTGGTTATATCTTGTCACGCGATTACAAGATCGGCTCAGCCCAAAGGGGGACAGGGCAGCCCAACCGGCCGAGCCGACCCATGAGGGGGGGGGGGGCGCTAGGGTAGGCTGCGCCGCCGCCACCTCATCCCTCTCGCATGTCGTCTTCGCCGGGCCAATCGTCACGACGGCCCGGCGACCTCCTCTACAGCGCCTCCTACACCTGACCTCGACACCAGCTTCGTTGATCCGTCACGTGTTCTATAGACAGACACACGTGCAGGTGCACGCCCCTACAGTCTACTCCATCCCTACTCCGCCAGCCTCCCAGCAGACGATAGAGATGTTCGAAGTCCTAAGCGGCACCATCACGAAGGCAGCACGAGTCGCTAGGCCTTTCGTGCACCCTCCATTCAGCTACATGTTCAGTGTCTACTTCGGCAACTTGAACTTCGAATTCTCCTTTGACGACGACACCTCTTACGTCAACGACAAGATGGGTGAGATCCAACTCCGCAACGGTCCCGGCGCCTCGTCCTACGCAGTCGCCATAGCTTTCACGTCCGATTGGTGGGTTGGCCGATGCATGGACGCGTTGCCTCATTGAACGCTAGGGAGATGTCACAGTAAAGGACCGGCCTAGCACAGAGGGGGCCAGGGGCGGCCCAACTAGCCAAGCTGGCCCATGAAGGGGGGTGGGCGCGCACGCCAGGGCAGGCTATCGCCGTTGCCACCTCCTCCCTCTCCCACGTCGTCTTCGCTTTTGATCTAGATTAGGACTTTTGGTGTGCAGGAGATATTCCAATCTATAAGGAAATCTCCTATTAGGAAAAGAATAAGAGTTTGCTTGTAAAAGATATTCTGAAAATAGAAGGAAACCTTCAGAGATTGCTTGAGATAGAAGTCCCATAAGAGGGCTATATAAACAAGGAGGATGTAATCTTTTAGGGACAAGCAAATAAAGAAAATATTCCCATACTTTTCGCTCTTCCCACCGCCACCGCCCTAGCCCACGCACGTGCCCGCCCCTTCCCTCGCACCGCGCTTGCCCCTGCTGCCCCGCCACGCCACCCGCTAGGGTGCCGGTGATCCCGTCGCCCGCCGCCCCTCAAAGGCGGCGGTGACAACCGGTATCTAGAGAACGGGGACGATTCCAACCACCGATGGCTTCGGGATGCATGAGGAAAAGAAGGAGGAAAACTGAGAAGGGGTGGTGTACGACGCCGTCTTTCACCTCCTTGTTGTGCAGGTCCTATCGACGTCGTGGGGACAAGGATGTGTGCCATGCCTTGATCTTGTTTGCCACTAGTGCGTCGTGCACCTCCATTTAATCCAGGTGAGGCACCCCATCTGTTACAGTGGATGGAATGGATAGAATGGCTAGCGGGGGCGTGGAATATACGGGGATTAGGTGGAATAGTGTTGTCTTATTTCATGTAGAGGCCATCTTGGGCATGGTCTGACACTACCATTGGTCTAGGCAAGGCGTGCGAGTCCTGTTCATGGAGGTCAGAGGTGATGCAGGTCCCCTGCGGTACGTCTGCCCTCGCTCGAGGGTCTCTTTGCATGATACCGACCGGCGAGGCGGAGATCTCCTCCACGGGGTTGTATAGCGCAGGTCTCGCCTCCCGGTAGTTGGGTGTGGGGGGATAAACCCCTATCCCCTCATGGGCTACTTTGGGATAGGCCTTTCGGGCCGGCCCAAGGCGACGGATTGAAGCCCTTGGCGTTAGAAGACGGCGATCATCGGGGATCACGGCTTAACGTGGTCGCCAAGATAGTTTCCTAGTATGGCCCTATTGTAATCACTGCAAACTTTCCAATTGTAACCGATCAGGATAGATCTTGTCGGACCGGATCCGACCTGTAACCCTGCTCCCCGGTGAAAGGTCCTAAATGGCTAGAGGGGGGGTGAATAGCCTAATAAAAATTTCTACAAAGCACTAGACAAACTTGTTAGAATAACAAATGGCGATAAAAGCATTTGCTCTAGCTCTACTTGTCGACAAGCCTCCTATTGACAATTCTAGTTGCTATAGTCTCTAATTCACACACAAAGGCTAAGTCACTACTTTACCAACTAGGTGAACAAGCTAGATTACTCTAAACAAGACTAAGCAACTAAGCAATTCTACTCAAACTACACAAGCACAATATATATCAATGTAAATGCAAGGTAGAGAGGAGGTTTTATACCAATGTGTCGAGGTAAGTCAACCAATCACCGTAGGATGAATATCAATATGAGCAATGAAGCCAATCACCAATGGATGACAAGAGACACAATAATTTAACCCGAAGTTCACTTGAGCACCCTCAAGCTAATCTCCGTTGTGCCGACCTTCTCACGTGTGGGTCAAGGTGGAGCTCACTCCAAGCCAAATGCCTTTAGGCTTCTTGCACCCAAAGCAAATGAGAGGTACCCAAGACACGAGCAATGGATTACTCACACTTTGTCTTCCCGACGAGGAGTGTGTGATCCTCTCACAAATCACCGGAGGTGGCCAAGAACATACACCTTCTCTTGCCAACGCCTCCACCAATCACCAAGCCGGCTAGGAGTGGTGCTCTCCAAGAGCAACAAGAAAACCACCGGCTCACAACGATCCCCAAGTGCCACTAGATGCAAAGATCAAAGCAAAGTGCACTTGAATCACCTCAACTCACTAGAATGATGCTCACAAGCAAGAGGAGTGAGGAGGAGGGAGTGTGCTCAGCTCTAGAGGTGTTAGGAATGATTTCAAATGTCCAAGAGACCTCCCATGGCCGGCCAAAGGGGTATAAATAGGCTCCACCTAAAAATGGAGCCGTTGGGGAGGAACATGCAATTTCTGCGGGCTGACCGGACACGCCGACCAGACTCATGCATGAGTCCGGTCGATGAGTCCGGTCAGAACCGACAAACCCAACCAGCCAAAATTAGAACCCCTTCGCATGCGTCCGGTCGGGGAATCATGCGTCGGTCATGCTTCCGGTGCATGCGTCCGGTCACTCCCGAGAACAACCACGAAAAACATGCTCTGTTTCTTTGACCGGAACCACACACCGGTGCGTCCGGTCGATCCTGCATGCTTCCGGTCGCGGGTCCGGTCACCGCGTCCGGTCGCCTCTGAGCTGTGAAATTTTATCGTTTCGTCGTCGTTCCAACGCCTTTGCTCCAAACCGACTTCCGTCACTTGATTCTTGTTGCCGACACGTCGAAGAACACCCCGACACCATGTGTTAGCATTTTGAAAACATTTTCCATCAAGTACGAAGTTAGCTCTCTAGGTTAGAATGCATGCAAATGATTTTGAACCTAGAGGCGCATGAGGATCGATATGTACGATAGTTTTCCCCTCTTTATAGTACGGCTTATCGATCCTATAATCACTCACACCCTCTATGGTGTCTTGAGTGTAAAATCAAAATGGCCCTATGGATATACCTTTGCCTTGAGCCCATTTTGATCCTCGATCCACTCCAAGTCATGCACTTGATCATCATTTGAATCATCTCGATCCATCCACCATGACCATCATGCACAAACCTTGGCTTGACCAATCTCCAACTAAAACAAACACTTAGCATAGAGAGATTAGTCCTAAGGATGTCACTAATTAGCCAAAACCAATCTAGATATCTTCACCCGGGCTATATAAGGAGGGCAGGGATCCCCCCCGAGGGACATGATATTCTCAATCAATCAATACAATCTAAGCAGGGCGTAGGTTTTTCGCCATCAAGGCGGCCGAACCTGGGTAAAACCCGTGTGTTTTGTCCCTTCGCTCGTTCTACTTAACGTCTTGTTAGTCATCTAGCGCACCTCTACCGCTCAATCTACTAGCTGGGCATACCCCTGCTAGACTATCGTCCATAAACCGACGACAGTTGGCGCGCCAGGTAGGGGGTGTGCACGAAGACTCCATGGCTGACAAGATGGTGATCTTCCCTGAATCCATGGCGGTCGACCCGATGGAGGACATCCAATTCGGGACGCTCGTCTGGAACAACGGCGCCGTACTCGGCGTCAACGACCCTGCGCTGACTCAGATCCAATCTGCGCCGGCATCTGCTTCTACAACACCGGCACCGACTCCAGCTGCGGAGGCAGGGCCGCTCGGACCCCCGATCCGGCTCACCCACCCGTTCGTACCGTACACGCGGCGCTTCGTCCACGACGTCGACAATCTACTTGGAGACTTCGACAAGCTCACGTTTGGTATGGGTGAGTCTTCCCCTTTGGTTGACTCGACTATGTCGCTTCCTGCCAACAGGGACAACATCGACCGCAACCCGGGCCGCCCGACGCACCTTCAAGGAGAAACAGATCTGGTCGAGGGCTATGCGCCCCTCGGCCAGGGTCTGGTCGTCACCGCTACCGCCGAAGGACGGGTTGTCCGCTTCGCGCCGCCCCCGGACGATGGCGGTCAGGCGCTTGGGCTCGGGACTCGGTCGAAGGCCGCCCCGGAGCCTATGACTTCATCGACGCACCAACGTACCATGAAGGCACCCCGTCATCAAACACGCAACCACGTCTGCATGGCCAAACTCTCCCCGATCCTCAAGGAGGGGAAGGAGGACACCGAACTCCTCGACGGCCGCACCGCTTCCGTCTCTCCATCCGAGACCACCACCGTCCTCCAGGAGTCGGTCGAGATGGAGATCGGCTACGACCTCCGCTGTTCGACCGGGGTACCCCTCCCGGGAGATGTATGGCGGAGGGATCTTCGCCGTCAACGACGACTCGGTGGCTCCCGATGGGGAAACCGACGAGCAGCGCACCGCTTGAGAAGAGCGCAACGCCGACCGAGCGCGTCGTCGGCAGGCGGAGCAAGATCAGGCAAATGCACCGCTGCTCGTCAATCAATCAGCTCGGCCGGCGGGCGGTCGGGGTCTCGATCGCTTCGGGGGCTCTCTCGGAATTTGCAGGCTCAATTCGACAGCGTTGCCGGTGTCCCGATTCACAAGACACCGGAACAGAACATCGCCACGGCCGCGGCTCTCCTGCTACGAGAAAACGCCACCGTGGATGATATCCGCGGGTATGTCTACGCCACGCACGCACAGCTCAACCCCGCCTCAGGCTCGTCGGCACCCTCGCACTGATCGTCTCGTCGGCATCATCGCCAGAGGAACCTTAACAGCCGAGGAGAGGAAGAAGCCTCTTCCATGCCACGGGGAGGGAATCGGTCTCAATGTCACGATGACGGCTTCCCGGCATGCGGCGCTTTGCGGGACGGCGCAGATCGGGCGGTCGGCGCGGTCGAGCAAGGGTCGGGCGCGATGCTTTCCGGCCGGAGGCGCGGGTGGCCAACCACCCCGGCGTCCCGGTCAGGATGGATACCAGCGTCCCCCTGACCTCCGCAGCAGCATCGACATTGCCCGAGACGCCCGCTACCGCATCACCGCTAGCCAGCAAGCTCGCAAAGACGCCGAGATCCAGCGATGCGAGGAGTACAACATGATGTACGGAAACCCGACCGGGAACCTCACGATCACTACGATCCGGCCTTACCACCCGGATCTCTGCCGGGTCCGGTGGCCTCTGGTCTTCAAGGGCACCAACGCCCTCTCGAAGTACTCCGGCGATCAAGATCCCGCGGCTTGGGTCATGCTCTACGAGATCGCGATCAGATCGGCCAGAGGTGGCGAGGATGTCATGGCGAACTACTTCCCGATTAGCCTCGACCAGGCGGCCAATCGCTGGTTCCTGGCCCTCCCGGAAGCAAGGCTGCGTACGTGGAACGACGTTAAGGAGATCTTCGTCAGCACCTACAAGTCCACGCGTGCAAGCGGTCGGGCACGGCACGACTGGAAGGCTACGCCTCGGCCGCAATGAGCCTCTCGGGAGTACATCCGCCGCTTCTCCGAGGTCCGCCTGACGATCCCGGACATCACCGACGAGGAGTGCGTCGGCGCGTTCACCAAGGGCCTCGTCTCCAACGGTAATTCAGCGGCCCAGGAGCTACGGAAGAAGCTCCACAGGACCAAAGTCACCACCATGTCCAAGCTGCTAGACATGGCGTAGAAGTTCACCGGGCAAGACGAGGCTGAGTACGTTTTCCATAAGGATTACGGCTACTCTTCTCGTCGGGAAAACTCTCCCCGACGTGACGCCCCACGCGATGATAAGCGACATGACGAGCGTCGCGATGGCTGCCGTCCTGACGACTCCCGCGACATTGGTCGCCGGGACGAAGGTCGCAGCATCTATGGCGAGCGCCGCCGTGATCGAAACCACCACGGAGGAGGCATCAACAACGTCAAGGCCGGCGGTAAGAAGAAACCGCTCAACTGGCAGGATCCAATCAAGAAGCTCCTACACGGCAAGTGCCCCCGGCACCCGGATTTGAATCACAGTCTGGCCGAGTGTCGGCACTTCAATGCCGAGTATGAAAGCGAGCGGAAGAAGCTCAAGCTTAACGACGAGCAGCTAGAGGAGGCGCCCAAGGTCGCCAGGAATCAGCCGGATGACGACCAGGATGACGACGTCGACCCCAAGCACCGCTACCGTGCGAAGGACGGCGTCATTCACATGATCATGGGTGGCCACTACGGTTGCGAGGTAGGGCGCGATCGCAAGATCTCCTCCCGCAATGTCCTGATGGTCAAGGCCTTCAGTGAAGGGGTTATCGACCCGATTTGGCCCGAGTTCTCCGAAAGGGTCATTACCTTCAGTCGCGATGACCAGTGGTGCAATAACCCGTACCCCGGGCGCTTCCCACTCATCCTGGATCCGGTAATTGGGCGCCTACACTTCGAGAAAGTCCTCATCGACGGCGGGAGCGCCCTCAACATGCTGTTTCGGAGCTCTATGAAGGCCCTGGACATCACGAAGGATGATCTCCGGCCGTACGACCACCCCTTCTGGGGAATCTTCCCTGGGGAGTCATCAATTCCCCTCGGGCAGGTTACTCTTCGCGTGTAGTTCGGTAATGCCAAGCACCACCGCATACAGTACATGAACTTTGTCGTCGCTGACTTTGATTCATCGTACCACGCCATCATCGGGCGGCCGGGTCTGACCAAGCTTATGGCGGTCCCGCACTACGGCTACCTCATCCTCAAGATCCCCACGGAGAAGGGGGTCCTTACGTGCAGAGCCAACGTACACATGGCGTTCATCTGCGAGAAGGAGGGCCTGGACAAGCAAGAGTTCATCCTCCAGTCGATACGACAGGAGGAGGTCATCAAGAACGCGAAGAAGATGAACCCCTCCGACCTCGAGATACCCGAGGAGGAGCGGACGAAGAAGACCACCAAGCCCTCGGACACTAAAGACGTCCAGCTGGTGGAAGGTGACGCGAGCAAGACGACCAAGATCGGGGTGAACCTTGACCCCAAATAGGAAGACGCGCTCGTCCGGTTCCTGAGAGAGAACATGAGCATCTTCGCGTGGAAACCCGCGGACATGCCCGGAGTACCTCGGAGCCGGATCGAGCACCGCCTACGAGTCAAGCCGTCGGCCAAGCCGTGCGCTCAAAAGTTGCGTCGTTTTAATAAAGAAAAATCAGCTGCTATTAAAGCAGAAGTAACTAGGCTATTAGCTGCTGGTTTTATTCGAGAAGTGTATCATCCCGACTGGATAGCTAATCCGGTCCTTGTAAAGAAAAAGAATAAAGAATGGAGGATGTGCGTTGATTATACCGATCTCAATAGGGCTTGCCCTAAAGACCCTTTTGGTCTCCCGCGCATCGACCAGGTTGTGGACTCTACTGCAGGTTGCGAGCTCCTTAGTTTCCTGGATTGCTACTCGGGCTATCATCAGATTGCCCTCGCGGTGGAGGACCAGGAGAAGACTTCCTTCATCTACTTTGTCCCGAAAGCTACGGCATTACTTCGACCATCACTCGATTACCGTAGTATCGGATTACCCGCTGGGCGACGTCCTACGAAACAAGGATGCGAACGGTCGTATTTGCAACTGGGCAATCGAGCTCAGCCTGTTCACCATCGAGTACAAGAACAGGAGCACCATAAAATCACAAGCGTTGGCGGATTTCATTTGTGAATGGATAGACCTTGAGACTCCCCTCGAAGACACCAGTCGAGAGCGCTGGACGATGTACTTCGACGGTTCGCTCAACATTGACGGACCAGGCGCCGGTGTCTACATCATCTCACCCTCCGGAGACATGCTCCGGTATGTTCTGCGGATCCACTTCCCGACTTCTAACAATGCCGCGGAGTATGAGGCTGCCCTTCACGGCCTCCGTATCGCCATTCAGCTTGGGATTCGTAGATTATAGGTGTTTGGGGACTCGGTGTTAGTGATTAAACAGGTCAACAAAGATTGGGATTGCAAAAGCGAGAAGATGGATGCCTATGTGGCGGCAATACGAAAGTTGGAAGGCAAATTTTACGGGCTCAGCTTCGATCATGTGGTACGGGACTACAACCAGGCCGCCGATGAACTTTCAAAGCTCGGCTCCTCTCGGGCAAAGATACCGGCAGGCGTCTTCATCGAAGATCTATGGAAACTGACCATCAGTGATCCCACGCCAGGGCCTCCGCTCGAGACAGCGGACCACATAGTCGCCACGTTATCCTGTACAATCGATGAAGATTGGCAGGTCCCGATCATCAAATACCTGCAGGAAGCTCTCATTCCCAAGGATAAAACGGAGCAAGAGCGCCTCATCCGACGAAGCAAGAATTACGTCCTGGTCGACGGTTTCCTCATGAGGAAGCGCCTTCAGGACCGGGTCCTGCAGAAGTGCATATCTGAAGAAGATGGTATTAAGTTGCTCGACGAGATACACGGTGGAACGTGCGGTAACCATGCTGCATCCAGAACTCTGGTCGGCAAGGCCTTCCACGCCGGTTTCTATTGGCCGACAGCGGTCGCCGACACGGAACACCTGGTGCGCCATTGCATGAACTGTCAATTCTTCGCGAAGCAGACATATGTGCCAGCACACGAACTCCAGACTATACCAGCGGCATGGCCGTTCTCGTGCTGGGGACTCGACGCTATAGGGCCATTCAAAGCAGCCCCAGGTGGTTTCAAATGGGTCTTCGTCATGGTAGACAAGTTCTCCAAGTGGATTGAGTACCTCCCGCTAGTCGACGCAAACCAGCACAAGGCCGTCGACATGCTAAATGAAATTATTCATCGTTTTGGCATCCCGAATTCAATTATTACAGATCTAGGCAGTACCTTCACGGGCACTCACTTCTAGGATTTCTACGAAGAAAAAGGCATTAGGGTCAAATATGTATCCGTCGCCCATCCTAGGGCCAACGGTCAGGCTGAGCGTGCAAACGGCATGATACTTGAGGCTTTACGGAAACGCCTCTTCCGGCCAGACGGGAAATACCCTGATCGTTGGCTCAAAGAACTACCTGCCGTCGTCTGGGGACTCCGTACCCAGCCGAGCCGCAGCACAGGTGTTTCTCCATACTTCATGGTGTTCGGCTCGAAGGCAGTCCTCCCTGCTGATATCGCCTTTCGCTCTCCCCGTGTGGAACACTACAATGAAGATGCTTCGGACACGGCTCGAGAAGATGAGCTGGTCGCGCTCGAAGAAACCCGCCTGCAATGTTGCACGCAGAACGCAAAATATCTTGAGGGCATTCGACGATACTACAACCGCAACGTCCGAGGAAGGGCCTTTGCGGTCGGCGACCTAGTCCTTCGAAGGAAGCAGAAGAGTGTACACAAGCTGGGTTCTCATTGGGAAGGCCCCTTCAAAGTTAAGGAGGTCACTCGACCAGGAGCTTATCGCCTAACGACTATGGAGGATATCGACATCCCTAATTCCTGGAATATCGAGCATCTACGACGTTTCTACCCGTAACCCGGGGACTCTGTAAGCCCGCTTGTATCATCTTGTACCTTCTGCTGTCGCTTGATTAATAAAGTTTTATTGAGATAGTTGACATGGTTATATTTTCTTTCAATCACGAAACAAATTTATTTCCATGCTCGACCGAACTCTATAGTCACTGGACCCCCTAGAGTCGTCCCTGTACTTGGTCGTTTCGCAGTATGCGCGACTGGTGCACTCCCCGCATAGACTGACGACTGGCAGGCGGCTCCTTAGTCTAGTCGAACAGCCCAATAGCTTGCCTGAGCATCGTGTCTCCTTGCTGCGGCTATACCGGCGCGCTAAGGCTAGGACTGGCGTCTACCATAGGTGACATTATTTTCTACAACCTGCAATAAATATTTACTTAATCGACGACCATAATCGTATGCATGCTAAAACGATTATTAAATAAAAACAAAGTACTAGCTATTAATGCCACCCACATCCGGGCGTGGCTCGGCTAAATGATAAGTGTTTTTCACTGTTTTGTCACCCTAACTTCCTTGCTACGGCCAAAGGAAACAAAATATTGTGCCTGGGGCAACTTCACCCAGGTCTTCGCCTTCGTCGACTCAGAGGAGCGGGTTCATCTCATCCGCGAGTTGTGTCGCCGTCTCGTCAGCCTCCTGGCGCAGGTTCAGAGCGATGGCCTCCGTCGTCCCGTGTGCGTAGCCTAAGTGGACGCGCTGAAGCTCCACAACGGGATAGTGGGAGCGCACCACCGCCAGAACGTGACGAGCAGTATCGCGGGTGGCCTGGCGGGTGAACTCCGAAAAGTTCTCCCAGGCTACCGCGCTGCGCGCCGCCACGTTCTGAGCGTCTGTTGGGAGCGCTTCCTCCGGATCGGCCCTGCCAACCGCGTAGCCATGAATCGCGTCGAGAACTGGCCCGACGCCTCGCAGGCTGCTCTCGGTATGACCCTTCCACAGCGCGCGCTCGACTTCTAAGTCCCGAACCTGCATCCTGGCATGAGCTCGACCCGCTGCACAAACATACATGGTAAGTTACAAACATTTCATTCCTCTAGGTTCACAGGCAGGTACCCAATCAATACAAAGGAAAGCCTACCGTCACGATCGGCGGTGGTGTTCCGGAGTTCCTCGCACAGCACGTCTATTTGTTCATTGGCCAGCACAAGCTGCTGCTGCAGGGTCTCCACGGAAGCTTCACACTCTGCAAGGTATCATACACACAAAGATGTAATTCATTTTAGTACTAACAATTCCCGTGAGATGTCTACGTTGGCTATCCAAACATACGACGATACTTACCAAGAACCTGGTCTTGGGCCTCGCGACGCGTCCCGCCTCCCGAGCGGCAAGCTCGGCGCGCTCTCTTCGGCAGCTTGCGGTCGGCGGCCGCCAGGCGCGCGCTCGCCTCCGGCGCCTCGCGACCACCCTCGGCTGGCGACACGGGCAGCCTCGCGCTCTATCGCGGGTCCACTCGACCTCAAGGACCTCACACTCGGTGGCCGGGGCTGCCCTCTCCTGAGCAAAGGCGCGAAGCTGGGCGTCACCATTACCGACCAGCAGGCGGTCCCTCTCAACCACAAGCTCCGCCCGCTCTCGTGCGAGGCGGTCGCGCTCCTGGGAGAGCTCATCCCGTGCCTGTCTAGCCTCTTGAAGGGCCTCCCGGCACTCATCCAGTTCTTCGCGCAGGCGCCGGATCTCATCGGTCCGCATATGCTATGAAGGGCACGCGATTATAAACTTATGTGCAACAATGATAGAAGGGACAATGTCTAACAAGAACTTATGCGCAGACGGCTGGCTCCTTCCTCCAGCTGGCATGCTAGGCGCGTCGGCTCATCCTCTTCCTCGACGTCGGGCCACTCCGCGCTCTCCCCTTTGGGCGGGTCCCGGCGACCGCCTCGTACCAGCCCTCGGCCTCGTCCATCTCCTGGTCATCGCCCTCGACTTGGATATAGTCCGGGGGACTCAGGCCGATTGGGCGGCGGGACGACTGGTGGTCTCGGCGCTACCGGCTCTGGAGCGTCGCCAGCCGACCCTTGGTGCCCAGCCATCTCTTGAGCCGGCACAGGCGCAGCAGACCCACCAGATTGATGGGCGTCTGTAGTGCTTGTTGGCTGTGCCGGCATGGTCACGGGCCCCCTACACGATAAGGCCTCGTTTCAGTTCCTCTCCTACAAACAAGCCACGATGATGATCGGAGTAATGTTAACTTACTGGTCGGCGAAGCGTAGCCCGCGGATGCGGCCTCCAGAGCTACCGCCGCTGTGGCCTCCTCCACTTCGCGGCGCCGACACACCGCCATGAGGGCCGACCGGTACACCTGGTGTTCTCTCCCCTCCAGACTGCTGTGACAACATAGACGACAGTCATTCGACAAGTTTTGTGCTCGGGGACTCGAGAACACTGCATACTCACAAACGCTGCAGAATCAACACGAACTTCTTCTTCTTCGTCGGCATGAATATCGGCCCCGCGCGGGCGAGCTTTAGCTTGGTGACGACGGAATGGCCGTCCCGCCGTCACTTTCCTCCAGATGAACTCCGGCACCGACGGGTTCTCGAGTGGGAGCTTGTCCCGACTCGTTCACTTGCTGCCGCCCGCCGCCTTCTGGCATCATCGGTGCCGCTGGTGCTGGGGCGACGGCATCCTGGCGAGCACGGGCACGAATGTTGGCGGCTTCCTCGGGTGACAAGCTGAAGTAACGGCTGCGTGACATGCCGTGAATCTGCATATACTATAACAGTGGATACAATCACAATCTACAAGTATATGCATCAATCAATCAACACGATCTAAGTAACACTTACCAACGGTGGTGGGTTCCTGGCACAGAACGTGGGCACTGCGTGGGGATCGCGGAGGCGCCCGGCCCGTCCGCCAGGATCTTGGACACTCGGTTCCGCACCTCCGCCGCTGACAGAAACTCCGCCGACTCGCGGGTACCATCGTTCAACCCGGTGTACTAGAACCCGGGATGGTCCCTCCGCTTGAGTGGCTGAGTCCGGCGTTCCATGAACGTGTGCGCAATGTCGATGCCGTCCACACGCAGCTCCTCGATCATGGCCACTAGCTCCATCACACGCTGCATGTCGTCGGCTGCGGGCTCTTCGTTCCAGCTTGACCGTCTCACCGGGGCACGGGTGGGATCGGCTGGAATTGGCACCTCCGATTGTGGCAGATAGAACCACCGCATGAACCAGTGTGCCACATTAGATGGTAGTGGTGTGGCGGGGAACTGGCCTGCCCGGTTGCACCGGAGCTTCACATACACGCCGCCAGCAACGTGAGATCCCGAGTCCCCCTTCAACCCGACATAGAAGAAATACTTCCAGAGATTGAGATTGGGGAGGATGCCGAGGAAGCACTCACACATCGTGATGAAGATGGCGATGTCGAGGATGGCGTTTGGAGGCAGGTGGCAGAGCTGGAGCCCGTAGTAGGCGAGGAGCTCCAGCAGGAACGGGTGCGCCGGCATGCCGAAGCCGCGCCAGAAGTGGCTCTCGAACACCACTACCTCGTCGGTTTGCGGCATGGGGTACGGCTCCACCTCCGGCACCCTCCAGCCCGCGACGACTTGCTCCGGAAGGACACCGGCATCCACCAGCTCTCGGATGGTGTCGTCGGTAGACTGCGACCCGGTCCATCCTTGATCCATCCGGATAACCAGATCTTCCGTCGCGAGCGGCACAGGTCCACCGCGACCCGTAGCTGCCGTAGCTCTGTGACTGGCGGCGGCACCCCCGCGTCCTCCGGCACCACCTCCGCCACGGCCTTGACACCCTCCACGCGCACGGCGGTCCATCTTGTCTCGATGGATCTCCTGCCGATGCGTATTTCAAGAAGATGAACAGTGTTACATCGAATCGAAATACATCAAATCCAGATTCAAATCCGATCACATTAGGAACCAATCGGCGGCAAATCTACAGATCTACAAGGTACTTACCGCTTGCAGTCGGAGATGGCGCGATCGAAGGGAAGAATCGGCGGCGCGGTCGAACCCTAGCTCCTGCTCACTGTAGCAGGAGGGAGAAGAGAAGAATCGGGAAGATGGATGGTTGCCCAGGCGGATGAGACGAGGAGGCGATGGGAGCTGGTATTTATAACCCCGACTGTATCCTAGGGTTGCTGCATGGGTAACCGTGCGCGCTGCGGGCCCGTGCCTCCTCATTTCCCGGGTTGAGTGCGTGCGGCAGGCGGCGGCGTCGGTTGCCATCATTGCGCTCTCCGGGTGTGTGCGTGTTGAGGCGTTGCCACGCGTCCCCTCCTCGTTTCACGCGACGGTTTGTTCCCCACACGATCTGGGATATTTATTAACCAGATACGCTGCCTTTCCGATTTTTTGGGGCGCGAGCATCCAAACCTTCTCGACGAAGCTTCATCCATATCCTGGGAAATTACAGATTTTTCTGTTTGACTTTTCCTTAATTACCGGGCCACCAAGATGCTCTGCCGTTATGGCAAGGCCTGGATTTTCTCCAGGTTGGTACTGCGTGTATCCTGACCCATGCATGGTGCATTAGCATCCTACGTCCGGGCAGAAATACTGCGCTCGGGGACTGAAAGGTCCCTTGTGGTTTTTGGTAATTGAGTGTTAACATTAGGTGAACTAATATGTGTGATTGAGATTATACACAGGAGGTTAGTTCACATGTGATAATGCAATGAAGGAGCTTATTGCATATGAAACATGACATGGAGTCATGTGGCCGAGGTGGTGAAGATCAAGACAAGGCTTGGCTTGATGGACCGGTTGCAAGTGTGAAGGGCAAGTCGAGGGACTTGGCGCTGAAGGACCGACGCAACGGTAAAGAGCAAGTGAGGTCAAGATCGATGGACCAAGAAGGTCATGTGATGATATGAAATGGATCATATCATTCTTGATCGTGTTGGTGCATGTGTTGCATCGGCACTTGAAGATAGAGCGGAATGGAAATGCGCAAGGCAAAGGTATAACCTATAGGGCATTTCATTTCGCCGGTCATTGGTGCTTAGAGAAGTTTATGACCGGATTTAGGATAGATGGCCGTACTATCAAGAGGGGCAAAACTTGTTTGCATATCGGTCATCTAGTGCCACTTGAGCGATCTAACTTTGCGATGTGTTAGGATCGAGTGGCGTGGTAAGAGCAAGAGAAAATCCTTTGAAAATGTTTGTGAAAATGCTAACACACATGCACATGGTGATGTACACTTGGAGGTGTTGGCACTTTTGCAAAGGAGAAGTTGTTTCGGTGTTTCTCGGACACTTGGACTGCTCTTAGAGTGGAATATTGCTTCGATCCATTGTGAGTTGGATCAAGTAACCATGTGGGTTGTGTAGCCCTCTGAGTTAGCTTTCCATAGAGTCCAAGATCATCGAAAATGGAGTTCGGATGAAAGAGTTATGGACGTTTGATCGGGCGTTGGTCGGGCTGTCAGCGGTGACCGGACGCACAAAGCGTGACCGGACGCACCGACCGGAGGCTCCGGTCAGTGCGTCCGGCAGAGGGCTCTGCAGCCTGAATTTTTCCTATCGCGTCGACCGGACGCTTGACCGGACTCTCGACCGGACTCGCTGGTGAGTCCGGTCGGCGCGTCCGGTCAGCGCGCAGAAGCTGTGTTTTCGAGCTCAACGGCTAGTTTTGGCTTGGGGGCTATAAATAGAGGGTGTGGCCGGCCTTGGCTGGTGCTTAGCACCTTGGGGACTTTGTGTCCATGCTTGAGAGTGCTTGAGAGCCCTCCCACTCACATATGCTTGATATCGTTCATCCGATTGAGTGAGAGATCGAGTTCTAGTGCGTTGCGTTGAGAGATCGCATTCGTGGCACTAGGTGATCGTGTTGCAAGCCGGTGTGCTTGTTTCTCTTGGAGGTTGCCACCTCCTAGACGGCTTGGTGGCAAGAGACTTCGTGAAGCACGCAAGGAAGCTTGTGCGGTGCTCCGAAGAAGAGATTGTGAGAGGTTCGTGCTCACCTCGCGGGGATCGTGAAGAGCAACTCTAGTGGAGCGTGTCATTGAGCTACCACACTTGTGTGTGGGTTCACGCAGCGGTACCCTCGAGGGATTGGCTAGAGAACTCACACCGTGTGAGTGTCTCGATCGAGCTCCCGGTTGTGGGATTTGGCACTGGCCATTATTGAGAATCATCACGGGTGATTCGCCAAACCGTGGAACCACTAAAGTGTTGGTCGACACAACGAGGAGTAGGGAGAAGTTGGCAAGCTTCCCGAGACCTCGGTAAAAAATCACCGGTGTCATCTTGTGTCCACACTTCGCGGTGGTTTGCAATCTCTTCATCACAAGCTTTGTTATTACATTCATATATATATTGTGCTTGTGCTTGAGTAGAGTAGTTGTGACTATCTAGCTTGTGTAGCTTGATTAGTTACTTTGCTTAGCTTGTGTAGCTAGGTAATTTGAGCCTTTGGGTTAGGCGTGTGTTGCCTTGTCCATTGTGCATCTAGTGAGCTTAGGGGCTTTGTGCTTGTGCTTACTAGAATTGTGTAGGAGCTCACCCGTGCTTGAAGTACTAGTGCTTAGGTTTGTGTGACCTTGCATTAGAATTGATTAGGAGCTCAAGCTAGGCTTGTCACCTCACTTTTCTTGTGTAGGATCCTTTGTGAGGTGATTTAGAGTCTTAGTTAGAGGGGTGAAGTCTTGGCTAGACCGATAAGTTTAATTCCGCATTTGTTTCGGTTAGCCGGTGCGATTAGTTTTTAAAAGGGACTATTCACCCCCCCTCTAGTCCCCATCTCGACCCTTCAGGGACTTCAGGTATGGGCAAAACCCTGGTGTTTGGTCAATGCGCCAGCTAGGTTTCCGATTACTCGGGGACTTTCGCTCAATTTTCTTAAGACCCTAGCAGTATGTGATAACTCACCTACTACTAGGCTCGGGGACTAAGTGGGCACACTTCACCTACGGTGAATCGTGCTCATTTTGTAACCTACATTTTGAGTGTTTTCCACTCTACGTGGGCACACTTCGCTAGAAAGAAAAAGATTTTTTTCATTGGAGCACCCAACATCCAGCAGGCGGACTCGTCAAGACTAGACTGATCGGAAGCAATAGGAAGAAGCTACAGGAACGCAGGAGATTGGTCGAGAGTTGTCCCAGGCTAGTTGGCTAAGCTAGTCTGGTCGACACCGTACGAAGACTGGTCGACAACACCTCCCGATGGTCAAAACATCAAGACTCCTTCACCTGCAGCATACAACGTGCTCGGGGACTAGCTGTGGGGGGGATAAACCCCTATCCCCTCACGGGCTACTTTGGGATAGGCCTTTCGGGCCGGCCCAAGGCGACGGATTGAAGCCCTTGGCGTTAGAAGACGGCGATCATCGGGGATCACGGCTTAACGTGGTCGCCAAGATAGTTTCCTAGTATGGCCCTATTGTAATCACTGCAAACTTTCCAATTGTAACCGACCAGGATAGATCTTGTCGGACCGGATCCGACCTGTAACCCTGCTCCCCGGGCTATATAAGGAGGGCAGGGATCCCCCCCGAGGGACACGATATTCTCAATCAATCAATACAATCTAAGCAGGACGTAGGTTTTACGCCATCAAGGCGGCTGAACCTGGGTAAAACCCGTGTGTTTTGTCCCTTCGCTCGTTCTGCTTAACGTCTTGTTAGTCGTCTAGCGCACCTCTACCGCTCAATCTACTAGCTGGGCATACCCCTGCTAGACTATCGTCCATAAACCGACGACATTGGGCGAGGCGGAAACATCTCCCTAGCGGTCGGCTGTGGTAGGGCCCCACTCCCTTGGTGTTGGATGAGGTGGAAACCTCTCCCTAGGGGTTGGACGAGAAAGACTTCTCCTTTGAAGGGTCGGACAGTAGTATTTTGTCATTCTTATCCATCAACTAGATTAATGTTCATGCATTTAACCCGTTGCCCTTCGATAGCATGATATTTGTCGAACCTTGGTGCTTTGTTCCTAGTTGTGTTGTTTGGATTAGCGTATTTGCACAACAAATATGTATGGGGTGGTGTGTATTGGGCCACCAAATTAAATTTGGCATCGGCGCATGTTTAGTTTTGTTCATTTCGGTCCAATATTCATGGGAGTTCTCTTCACAATGGTACTGCGTCTATTTCATCAAATTATAAGTCACTTTGTGGACGTGTACAAAAAAAAAGGTCAAAGTGACTTGTGATTTGAAACGGAGGGAGTAAGAAAAGAAAATAAAAATCCGACAAAGATATACAACCGTCCGCATACCGGAACCGACTAAATTAAACCAATAGTGGATCGCATATCCCAAATGAATATTGTAGTTAAAATTGTCAACTCATATACATACTTTCTCTCCGATATGATTGCACTCAAACAATAATTAATCCAGCAAACGAGCCATGTCCCACTCAAACAAGCAAAGCTTCATTCGTTCCATCCCTTAAACTTGATTTATGTCCTGTTTGTCCCTCTCAGCTCCGTGCCATGTCCCACCCAAATGCATGGCTGATGGTCACTCATCAATTCATTCATGCAAAGTTGCGGGGGCGCTCCACCGGGACGGGTCCGTGACTTCCCCCGTGGATCGCGAGCACGTACAAGAACTGCGTCACTGTTAGGATGATGGTGAAGGTCTCCATGGTGCCCTGATATATACAAGACATTAACACAAATAATAATGGGGTATAGCTACTATCAATTATTGATATAAAATTGATGAATAATGTATCACACTCGATCGATCTCCTAATTTACTTAATAATTAATAAGGATCTATCTATCATTTTAACTAATAATTTGTTGGAACGACGACCACGTAATTGCTTACACTTTTTTTTCGAGAACACTTCGGGGGGGATTAAATCATCCCCACCTGATTATATTTCACAGATTCCGGCAAGCTGGTGGGTGAAATTGGTGGCCTTGTTACATAGTTCGTTACATCAAGAGAGAGGGAGAGAGGGAGGGATTACAACATCACAGAACATAACAATAACACAAACAACACTAGGGGGTAAACAAGACTAAGCTGAAAATCGCCAGCCGATATTCGACTTGCACCACCACCGAACAACATGCTCGCCGGTTTCACCACGGCCCTTGTGCCCTGCACCACTCCTCGTAGCTACGCCGCTCCACTGTCCCCCCACTCCTGAGGGACAACACTGGAATGGGGACTAAGAGTGATGACGAGCACGCAGACCCCAGTTCGCCGGACATGACGACCTCCCTTCAAGCTGATGGGGACATCCTCCGGTACATCCGGGCCCCATGTACCGCCATCCAATGCCGTCCACGGGGAGGAACCCATGAAGGGAAATGGCAGCAGCGGTGGGAAACTCCACCCGGCATATAATTTTCTGGCACCACCAAGGAGAGCGCCGACGGAGCAGAGGCGCCAGAGAAGGACACTCGTCGGAAGTCGTCAACGACCGACAGCCAAGTCCAGTCACACCCTTGCACACCAAGGAAGAGAGGAGCAAGGAGGGGTGTGGAGAGGATGGGAAGAGCTCAAGGTGGCGTCAGAGGCAAGGGAGGCCGCAAGAAACGTCGCCTTCAACAAGGAGGGGGGGTTCGCCCAAAAGACGCAGCTCTGTTGAGCAGACAGCAGTGGCAGAATCTTCGACGACGCCTCCAAGGAGGGGCATGACGCAAGAGCACCATCGTCGTCGGACCGGCTTAGAGACGGATAAGGCTTTCGCCCAGATTCTATGCCAACCCGGCACGCCGGAGTTGGCCAGCCACCACCGCTAGCTGCAACAAGATACACAACGGCGAGTCCCATGGTGCGCTGTCCCGAGGGACAGAGAGCTCAACGACGCCTCCAAGGAGGTGGATGACGCAGTCTGCGCCATTGCCGTCGGCCCGGACAAAACCGGACAGGGATTTCTCCCGCTATGTTCACACAGGAACTGGTTCGCCACCGTGCATCTATCTCACTGCAAATCTTTAAGCTCGAGAAGGGGAAGAAGAGAGGGACCTGCATGGTCGCGGAAGAGGACGTCCAGATCCGCTCAGCACGCCCGCGCCGCCATGGCGCGCGGGAACACCATGACCTCCCTTTCCTCGAGCAGCTTGGCGAAGAGGTAGCCCACCGAGTCGATGAAGCCCGCGTAGACGCGCCCCGACAGGACGCCGCCGTCAGGGTGCCGGGCTCCGGACGCCCACGGCCACCCATGTCCACGCGGCGGGCGGATCCCGGTCACCTACCGGGCGTCGTGGCCGGCAGTCCCGCGGCGCTGCTAGGGTGGAGCCGACTCGGCGTGGGCGAGCACAGCCGGCCGCCGCAGGGAGCATGCACGCAGCTTGGCGCCGCCCGCCGAAGCGGGGCGACGAACCGCCGGCCGACGGGGCCGACAGCCGCCGGGATGGGCAGATCCGGGCGGGTGGTGACGGATCCGCCTCAGAGGGCATGGATCCGGCGCCCGGACCACCCAGCCCGCCACCTCCATTGCCGGAAGAACTTGAGCTCGGAGACGGGAGAGAGGAGGGGAGGAGGGATGGAGGTGCTGCGGGGGGGGAAGCTTTGTTGGGCGCCCCCGCTGGCCGCCGCCACCGCTAGCCGGAGGAGCGGCGGCGGCGGCCGGGAATACGGCCGGTGGGAGGCCTGGGCGACGGGGTTTGAGTCGCCTCCGAGTCGCCCCTGGACGGACGACGCGGAGGCCTCTCTCGTTCTAGTCCGCTCCTATGGGGAAAATTTTTGATCTCTAATTGCTTACATTAGCAAGCTAGGTACTGTACTGTATTAGTTTTAAGATGATGGAGAGATGCATGCTGTTGTACGTACTACGTGTGCAACCGACAGATTCTACTACATACCAGCTTGGCGTTTCTCCGGTCGAAAGAGATTTCCTGACAAGCTAGCCTGCAATTAAAAAAAACACATATATACATGCATCATGATGAAGATCAAATACCATCTGTTAGGTAGTTAAAGACGACGATCGACTTACCCCATGGCTAGGACTGTGAGTGCCCATGCAACGAGGCCCAACGCCGCCGCGGGCTGCAGGCTGTGGTAGTTCCAGAAACGGAGGTGGTTGAAGCCCACCATGGCTGAGGCGATGCCGACGACGCTGGCAAGGAGGGAGAAGAGGACGAAGAAGCCGGTGGCGAAGTTGCCGATGGGGAAGAAAATGGGGTGGAAATGCGCGGGAAGCCGCAGCTCGGGGCCGATGATGAAGCCGCGGTCGATGGCCACGTTCAGCGCCCACCCGCCGATGATGGCCAGGATGACGTACAAGCACAGGTTCAGCAGCAGCAGCAGCAACGCCACGGGCTTGAGGTTCTCGGCCATGTCGGATCGATCGTACGTGCTGGCTGCGGCCACTTGGCTTGTTTTTGTCGTCGTCGTACGTAGCTTGCTGCTGCGTTTCTCGACGATCGATCTTAGACAGCAAACTAGTAATACTTGGCCGGCCGGCTGGCTTAATTGTATACAAGGATCGATCGATCGATGATATATGGACGCACGGACGGGCATGTCTGCGACGAAGATCCTTTGCATTGCTTGCTCTGGCCACATACTATACCTACCTCTCGATGCCACGAAAGGAATAATTGAACACGAAATATATATACACAAACATACATATATATAATAATAACTCGATCGATCGGGACGACGGGCAAGGCATATGGATCGATCGATGCCGGCCGGCTGTAAAGCGAGGCCAGGAAGACGTACGTGTGTGTAGATACTCGATCGATCCCATGCGTCAAAGCTGCTCCATGTACGTACGTACATTGTTTGCTTTGCTTGGGGTCGGGGCGTTGGGGTTGGATCGACGTGCAGGTCAAGCAAAGGATCCGTGTATCGGACAGAGCCCATGGATGATCAATATAATCACCTTTAACTTTTCTTTTCATAAGCTTGACGTAAATTATGCACTAAATGTATATATACTACCTCGGTTCTGTTTTTTAAGTCGTTCTGGCCAACTGCCAACACAAGCCAAAACGACTTATAAAAAGAAACGGAGGGTGTACTACTTAAGTAACCTATAGGTAGAAGTAGCTGGATCGATCACGTTATTAACTCCGTGGTTGATCTACAGGAGAACAAATATGCTGTCTGGTTGGAATCCAAAATTTACCTTGTCAAAACTAGAGCAAGCCAAAAAATAGGTCACGCCAAATTTTGGTTGCCAAAACCTTGATAAGAATTTTTGTATAACACTTGGTTAGTTGCCAAACCTTAGCAAGAATTTTAATATTTTTCGAAAGCGGGACTTCATCCGTACTGCATTAAGAGAAAGGCCGAAAGAAAGGCCGGTAACCGGATACATGAGGAGACACGAGTAACCCTCGGGTTACCCACGAGATCTCCGACACAAACAAACAACAAGAAACGAAAGGGGAGGGATGGGGTGGACCCTCCAGCTAACAACCCCGACAGCTGAAACTAAAACAACAAGAGACCACACACGACCCGGGTAGCTAGCGGCGAGCAGAGCCAAATACGACAACCAACCATGGCAAGAATTTTAATATACTCGCTTGGTTCCAAATTGTAGTTCACTTTGGTTTTTTTAGATCCATTTCTTTTACTATGTATCTAGTGTATAAATAGGTGCATAGCAAAATTAATGTATCTAGAAAAATAAAAGTGAACTACAATTTAAAACGAAGGAGTAACACTTAATTGTTGTCAAAACTTTGCACTGATTTAGCTAGAACCATTGGCTACCAACTTTGAGTTTCAAATCAATCAAGCACCAAATATTTGGAATTGCCACAATTTCACGGGCAAACAAGCAGGCCCAACGTGGCTGTACAGCCACAAGTTGAGCATGTTGCCTGAACAAGCAAGATGAAAAAAGAATCGAAGATTTCTCATCTTGCTTGTTTTTTGTTGTACCTGTAAATTCTAAAAATACTACAAGGAGCAGTCTATGCGCGTAACACTTGCTACTAATGGTCAGTAGTCCTTTTCGCTCTCGCGAGTACCGCGAGTAGTAAGCTCAGAGTAGTAGACTTTTCTTCCTCAAACTCCTCCCAACTCCACCGCCGTCCACAAACCACCGCCGTTTCCTCCTCCCTGCCAGCGGTCCTTCTCCAGGCCACCGCAGCCCCCCTGCCTCCATCTCTGGCGAGCTCGCCGATGACGAGGCGGGGGGATCGACCCTCCTTTCTCCCTCCATCCCCTCTTCATCTCTTCCTTGTAAGATTCTCAATCAATAAGAGTTTTCAAGTTCTTTCTC
Source organism: Hyparrhenia diplandra (assembly GCA_015847255.1). Lineage (NCBI taxonomy): Eukaryota > Viridiplantae > Streptophyta > Magnoliopsida > Poales > Poaceae > Hyparrhenia > Hyparrhenia diplandra. The sequence goes on from JADLZK010009513.1 coordinate 231,845, forward strand.
CTTTTCGTTTTCCTTGCCCACCGAGAAGCATCCAGCTACTACTACCGCGCTGAGCCCGGCACCATGCTCGACGACATCCGCGCTCACCTGAGTCAGCTGCTCCTTGGCGGCATGCTGGCGGTGACGTGGAACGCCCGCGTCTGGGGACGCACGGGGTGCGGGTTCATCGGTGGAGGTCTTCATCTATGGCGGAAGCAGAGCGGCCATCGCTCAGGTGGATCTTGGCCGGCAAAACCGACAATCCCAAGCTGGCAGCGGCGTTGGTGGACGACACCGAGGGTGGCGGCGTAGAGAAGAGGGCGCCAAACATCACGTGCTCGTCTAGGCCGGACGCCGTCGCCACTACCTCAACTGGGGCTCGGTCGCGGGTGCCCCAGCCCGGCGCTTCTCGGGCAACAGGTGTTGTGGCAAGGGATCCACAGGCCTGGCGTGGCGGCTGCTGGGCAGCTGCTCCTGGCACCCCCGCTGATGGTCATGCCGGATGCCATGCTCGACCCGTAAACGCGTGCCCGTGGCTTGTAGACGCGAAGCTGCTCTTCCTTATACCGGACGCGGGAGGCCCCGCCGCGGCGGTGCTCTGACGCGCGCTCGCGTCGCGCGGATGGAGCAAAGCAGCACAACACGTTATCCATTTGCTCCACCCGTCGACCCCAACGCCAAAGCGCCGTGGCTGGCCCCCGGCTCCGGCGTGGAAGTGCCGGAGAACATCGCCCGGCGGCTAGGCGGCGGCGCCTGCATCGATGAGCCCACCGGGCGCACGCGGCTCCCTATAGACGCGTGTCCCCGCAGCTCTCCCACGCAGACACGTGCCCCGATCTGGCTTCTTCCTTTCCTCTCTCCTCTTTTTAGCTTTCTTTTCTTTTATGCTTTTTCTACACAACAGTCTACGGTGTCAGTACTTCCTTCTGCAGTGTGGTGCCTCTTCTCTTGGTGCTCGTACGACAGTGCCGCCTCCACCTGGGATCCCGGTCTTAGTCACATCACCAACCCTCGACGACAACTCCAACCATATCAACCGGTCGTCGGTGTGCACTTTCTTCGTCGACTGGACCAGCCCAACCTCAACCGATGCATTGCACAGTCCTTCCGCCTGGGTGCATGTGTTTTGGACGCCCCTGCGACCCCCGCCGGTGGCTTCTTCGTCGATACTGTTGCCAGGTCAGCGTTACTGTTCTCTGCAAATCGAGAACTTCTATGTGGGTCCTCAAGTAATCCGGTGTGTCGTGACAATATAATAAAAATATGTTTGTTATAAAAAACACTTGCTACTACTTATTTGCATTGAATATTGATTGCTGCCTAGCTGGTCGTCGTCATTGGCATGCATGTGAGCCGCAAGCATGTTCTGAGCTAGCTGCACCTACACGCCTTGGCATGCCTGGCCTGAGAGAATATATTGAAGCGTCTAGCTGTATACCTACTCCAATGGAGAAGAATGAAGCCATGTGTGCCCGACCGATCGATGCACGCATGCATGCTATATCGTTGCTTGTCCACGCACATTACAGCCATAGTTTACTGGGCAAGCCAACTAGCTTGTTCCAATAAACAATGTCCGCATTCAAATTACTTCTAGTCCTAGTAGGTTATTACCAACCCTGAGAATAGAGTAATACTAGTAATTATTGCTAACAACATTAAGTGTGTGGCTGTGGCTGAGGAAATTAAATCAATTCCAAACATTCCAAATTGCAAGGCGTACATTTACGTTTTTTTTTTCTAGCTTTACTATCTGTCTAAATATAATATATATTTAGGTACTTAGCAAATGCTATATATGAGTATAAAGTTCAACTTTTGATTTATCATGCCTTTATTTACCACTACATAGCAAACAATGTACATGTAAAAATTCGATGAACCTTTTTGCATTTGGTGTCTACTAATTAATATAAACACACGTACGCTCCAATAATACTACAGTAGACGACAGCTCTAGAAATCTCTCCTCTTTATTCAAATCTACTACGGCGCCTTCAAATCCGTTGACTGCAATGGCCGGCCGGACACGTCATGTACCAATGCAAAGAATGCCACATGCAAATGAATTGACTAATAAGTTGACCTTTTAGGCATCTATACGCTAAAGTTGCTTTCGAGTTTCTAAGTGTCGTATGCATGCATTAACCGCACTCCAACCACAGAAAATACATATCCCGTAGAGACGTAAAACGAAGGTTATTACAAGCCAAATGCTAGTCTATCTGCACACAGTGTGATCCATTTATTACTATAGTCGCGCAAATATCTTGATAAGCTAACGATATATGATGAGATGGCATGTGCATCTATCAAAATTGGTAATTAATCCATTCATATTCATCAACAAGAAGAAAGGAAATGACGATATATAACTTGACCAACTACTGTTGACAAAAAAAATTGTAAAACTTGATTGTTTTCCATATACATTTGTTATTCTGGGGCAGAAGTAGCTAGTACCTTTTTTTCAGATCAGAGAAGATGGTATAGAAATTAGAATCAAAGGAATAGTAGAATTAGTCTGTATGTAACACAGTATATATATATCTAGCTCTGTAATAAGGTCATGGTTAATATATAATTAGGCACACAGCAGGGACCCAAAAAATTTAAACGAAACACATATACAAACCCATCACAACACATATAATCAGCTGTTTTATTCATATATATACCGTCAATTATGACCACTTGTAACAACAATAAGGACCCGATCGAGCACAAGGAGTACTATAGATAAGTTTGGATAATTTTGTCCCAACCATTTTTTTCTTCTGTAGTAATATATTGGTATACATGCGCGCGCGCGGCCAGCATAAATGTACTATAATTAAATAATATATAGCAGGGGCTCAACAATTTAATCGAAATCTTTTCTTTTTCTGAACAACAACAATGGGAATTTAACAAACGTACTGCCATTTTTATTTCTGTCGTTGGATTGGATAGATGATGCAGAAACTGCGTCTCACACCGCGTAGTCGCAGTAGCCGTTGGTGCACTTGGTCCTGCACTTGACGCCGCAACCACCGCAGTTCTTCTTGTCGGTGAAGGTGTTGACGCAGTTGCCCTTGCAGCAGGTCTCCGCGAATTTGCACTTCTTCTTGCAGTTGCCGCAGTACAGGAAGCTGTAGTCGGTGTCGACGCATTTGCCCTGGCAGCACGTCGGTCCGGGGCTCCCGGGCGAGGCGCAGATGGATTTCTGGGGCGACGACGCCTTCTCGTTGCTGCAGTCGTAGAACGACGGCGGCGGCGGGAACTTGTGGGCAAGGAAGCGACTTCTCCTGAGGGGAAGAGGCGTCGCCACCACCGTTTGCTGAAAGCAGGGGATGAGGGCGAGGGCGAGCGCCATGAGAAGGATGGTGGATTTTCTCATGGCGGCCGCGCGGGGTGGAGGAGGGCGGTACGTTGGCGAGGCTGCACCGTACCGTACCTGCTGCTGCAATGCGTCGCCTATGATCTCTAGCTAGCTGCAGGTGCCTATTACTATCGTCGGAGGAGGAGGAAATGAGAAGAAAAATGGGGCCGGCCGGCCGGGTTATTAGTTGACGGATGGAGGCCGGCCGGGGACGACTGCTGCTTACACTGAAAGGCATGCATGCAGTGCGTGTGTGATAGGGGCCGGTGCCCGGGGCCGCGGCGAGAGTCAGAGCACGCACGCATGCACTTGCGATGGTTGATTTGCACGGCAAAAGCCTGGAGTGCAGGGCGGGAGTGTGCGGAGCAAGGCTGTGGTGGGCTACTGCTGCAAGAAGCTAAGCTAGGCGGCGAGCTCCCAAACAAACACGGTTGAGTCCATTATTAGCTAGCTAGCTGGAATTAAACCTTCGCTATGACACTAGATCTTCCGATTAAATAAATTAATTAGGGGGCCGGGGATTATCTTCAATACACTAGTATACCTTATTATTATGCTAATAATGACTGATCGCACCCTCAAAATTCGAGTTTTAGTTATTCGCTATAGAGTCATAGACACGGCCAGGAAGACCAGTAATAACTAATACGATAAAAGTGCCGGCGCCATTAGGCCGTCCTCAATAGTTAAGCCAACTACCTAGCTCATTGTTTGCCATCTCATACAAGAGATATATAGCACATAAAAAAGCTAGCTTCCTGTACACTGTCTCTTACATTGGCTTATGGTGATTTAATATTTATATGCACGTACTTCTTTGTAGACATCAGGTGCAGACCCAACTCTGCACTTCTTTGTGTGCGTACAAGGCCATCTCAACGGTAACGAGTGCCAATTCACTCTAGCTTCCCGTAAACCAAACCTTTATGAAAGTTCATGTAACTTAGGAAACTCATTGGTGACTCACGTACTCACCATTACGTGACGACTTCATGGAGGGAAAGTTTCCCGATTTGGAATAAAACATCCAAGAGACCCACATTGTGCCCCTATCCTTTATTAAAGCAATAACTTTTTCCGCGGGAACTAGAATCAGGCGTTCTCGGCTTTAAGAAACCAAAAAGGCCGTAGCCTAGTTCGTATCACCTCAGAATGGTGTCAAGAAGCTGCTGTAAAAATTTCAGATTAAACGGATAAGCGAGCGAAAAGTTATGTCTGTTTTACCGAAGGTATCTCTCCTATTGTTTTCCCATCTGTATAAGAGTGCCAATTCACCCTTCCCGTAAACCAAACCTCTATGAAAGTTTATGAAACTTAGGAAACTCATTGGTGACTCACGTAGTCACCATTGATGACTTCATGGAGGGAACGTTTCCCGATTTGGAACAAAACATCCAAGAGACCCACACTATAGCCATATCCTTTATTAAAGCAATAACTTTTTCCGTGGGAAGTAGAATCAGGTATTCTTGGCTTTATGAAACCAAAAAGGGCATAGCCTAGTTCATGTCATCTCAGAATGGTGTCAAGAAGCTGCTGTAAAAATTTCAAATTAAACGGACAAGCGAGCGAAAAGTTATGTCTGTTTTACCGAAGGTATCTCTCGTATTGTTTTCCCATCTGTATAAGAGTGTCAATTCACCCTTCCCGTAAACCAAACCTCTATGAAAGTTCATGTAACTTAGGAAACTCATTGGTGACTCACGTAGTCACCATTACGTGATGACACATGGAGGGAATTTTTCCCGATTTGAAATAAAACATCCAAGAGACCCACATTGTAACCCGATCCTTTATTAAAGCAATAACTTTTTCCGCGGGAACTAGAATCAGGCGTTCTTGGCTTTACAAAACCAAAAAGGGTGTAGCTTAGTTCGTGTCATCTCAGAATGGTGCCAAGAAGCTACTATAAAAATTTCAGATTAAACGAACAAGCGAGCGAAAAGTTATGCCTTTTTTACCGAAAGTATCTCTCGTATTGTTTTCCCATCTGTATAAGAGTGCCAATTTACCCTTCCCGTAAACCAAACCTCTATGAAAGTTCATGTAACTTAGGAAACTCATTGGTTACTCACGTAGTCACCTTTACGTGATGACTTCATGGAGGGAAAGTTTCCTGATTTGGAGTAAAACTTCCAAGAGACCCACATTGTAACCCTATCCTTTATTAAAGCAATAACTTTTTCCGTGGGAACTAGAATCAGGTGTTCTTGGCTTTACGAAACCAAAAAGGGAGTAGCCTAGATCATGTCACCTCAAAATGGTGTCAAGAAGCTACTGTAAAAAATTTAGATTAAATGAACAAGCGAGCAAAAAGTTATACCTTTTTTACCGAAGGTATCTCTCGTATTGTTCTCCCATCCGTATAAGAGTGCCAATTTACCCTTCCCGTAAACCAAACCTCTATGAAAGTTCATGTAACTTAGGAAACTCATTGGTTACTCACGTAGTCACCTTTACGTGATGACTTCATGGAGGGAACGTTTCCTGATTTGGAGTAAAACTTCCAAGAGACCCACATTGTAACCCTATCCTTTATTAAAGCAATAACTTTTTCCGTGGGAACTAGAATCAGGTGTTCTTGGCTTTACGAAACCAAAAAGGGAGTAGCCTAGATCGTGTCACCTCAAAATGGTGTCAAGAAGCTACTATAAAAATTTTAGATTAAATGAACAAGCGAGCAAAAAGTTATGCCTTTTTTACCGAAGGTATCTCTCGTATTGTTTTCCCATCTGTATAAGAGTGCCAATTCACCCTTCCTGTAAACCAAACCTCTATGCAAGTTCATGTAACTTAGGAAACTCATTGGTGACTCACGTGGTAACCATTACATGATGACTTCATGGAGGGAAAGTTTCCGGATTTCGAATAAAACATCCAAGAGACCCACATTGTAACCCTATCCTTTATTGAAGCAATAACTTTTTTACGTGGAAAGTAGAATCGGGCGTTCTTGGCTTTATGAAACCAAGAAGGGTGCGTGTCACCTAAGAATGGTGTCAAGAAGCTACTGTAAAAAATTCAGATTAAACGGACAAGCGAGCGAAAAGTTATGCATGTCTTACCGAAGGTATCTCTCGTATTGTTTTTCCATCTATATAAGAGTGCCAATTCACCCTTCCCGTAAACCAAACTTCTATAAAAATTCAAATAACTTAGGAAACTCATTAGTGACTCACGTAGTCACCAATACGAGAGGACTTCATATAGGGAAAGTTTCCCAATTTGGAATAAAACATTGAAGAGACCCACATTGTAGCTCTATCCTTTATTAAAGCAATAACTTTTTTTTGCCAGAACTAGAATCAGAAGTTCTCGGCTTTACAAAACCAAAAAGGGCGTAGCCTAGTTCGTGTCACCACCGAATTGTGTCAAGAAGCTGCTGTAAAATACTTAGATTAAATGAACAAGCGAGCGAAAAGTTATGCTTGTTTTACCAAAAGTATCTCTCGTATTATTTTCCCATCGTATAAGAGTGCCAATTGACCCTTCCCGTAAACCAAACCTCTATGAAAGTTCATGTAACTTAGGAAACTCATTGGTGACTCACGTAGTCACCATTACGTGATGACTTCATGGAGGGAAAGTTTCCCGATTTCGAATAAAACATCCAAGAGACCCACATTGTAACCCTATCCTTTATTAAAGCAATAACCTTTTTCACGGGAAGTAGAATCAGGTATTGTCGGCTTTATGAAACCAAAAATGGCATAGCCTAGTTTGTGTTACCTTAGAATGGTGTCAAGAAGCTACTGTAAAAATTTCAGATTAAACGGACAAGCGAGTGAAAAGTTATGCCTGTTTTACCAAAGGTATCTTTGGTACTGTTTTCCATCTATATAGGAGTGCCAATTCACCCTTCCCGTAAACCAAACCTCTATGAAAATTCATGTAAATTAGGAAACTCATTAGTGACTCGCGTAGTCACCATTACGTGATGACTTCTGTGGGGATATGGACCCATATACCCTCATGGCTCTACATGGGCCGCACCGTCAGAGAAGACCCGACCAAGACATGAAGTCGTGCGGCACACGCATGACTATCATATTGTACCATATTTCTTATCAAGTCATATAACCCTGTCTACCGGACTATATAAGGTGGGCAGAGATCCCCCTCAATCTCAACTTAGATCACCTCGATCTATCTTGTAAACAATCAGATATCAATAGAAACTATAAGCAAGACATAGGTTTTACGCCCTCACGGCGGCTGAACCTGGGTACATCACCTTGTGTTCATCTCTTTCGTCTTGCTTAACGTCTTGTTAGTCGTCACACGCACCTCTACCGATCATAATACTAGCCAGGGTACACCCCTGCTAGGCTATCGCCGATATCCCGTTGACAGCTAGCGCGCTAGGTAGGGGGTGTGCACACCGACTCCAAGGCTACAAGACGGAATCTTCGAAGCTCCATGATTGTCGACCCGGCGCTGAATTTCAGGACGATATCATGGAACAACGGCGTCAATCGTGGCGTCAACAAGAGTCGGTGCAGATCAAATCTGTGTCAGCCAAATCTCCATCAACATCGGCGGCTCCGGCTTTCAGGATCAATCTCGGGGATGGCTCCGTCTAACTTTCAATCTCAAGGACGACGATGATGACCTGTCGGTGCATATCAGAAGCTCGATGTCTATCTCGACGATGCATCGCGTCGAAATCAACGTCCAAGCCCATCAGTACCATCTCATCAAGGCGGAGAAGATTCATGCATGCTGCTATACCTGATCGAGGCGAGGCTAGGATCAACACGCAGACAAGCCAAGGCGTATATATGCATATGCGGATCTTGCATCTCGCATACATGCGCACGGTCCCAAGCCTACATAGTCGGATCACGTAGTCGATCTGTTTCCCTCATCACCGACGGATCGTTCACATACGTCGCCATGTCGATCACGTCAAGAGCACAAACACATCTACTACAAGGCGTACAAAGTGCAAAGTCGATCTTTGCTCAAGCCAACATCCGGCTCGGCATCGAACAGAGCTAAGTCAATTTTTTAATTTCCAATCTAATACCCTACGAGTATATGTTTGGATATCTACATATACACACGTCGATTTTGGTAGGAATCCAACCGCGCTCGACACCGTTATGCTTCATCTCAATCGGTGCCTGGCGATGGAGCAAACCGCTCGGACGCTGACGGGGACGACGTACTCCACGTAACATGCAAGCTTGATGACGCGACGGACAAGTAGAGCGACGTGCTACTGGCCCTGATCGACCAGAACACCAGCGTACCCTACTCACAAGCCACGTCATCATCAGCGGCATCATCGACCATATGATTCGAATGTCATCAACCCGGATTACAATGTCGTCAACCCGCCGACTACTCCATTGTCGACAAACAAGCTAAGTCACGCTTTAATATTTTTTCATAAATATTCTTCCGTCTTCGCATATCTTCAGATGTTCTTCGCTTTGCAAGTAATAAGCCATACAATTTCTGTCTCCCCAAGTACCTCTAAAGTCGATCCTGTGCCTGCTCGTCGTATGTATGTCGGCACAGTTCCTTGGGTCACGGGTGGTCGGCAGGGTCTCTCTGGTCGGATAATTGTTCGGGTGCAAGCCTAGGCCATAGCGCCTCACCTCACCGGATAACTGGTCGCCTGGGGGCTGGAGTGCTTAGCGGCGGAACCAAACTACATGCGCTAAGTGCTTGTAAATGCTCTACACATGCTTCTTCGAAAACCATGACTAAGTCATCGGCTACAACTCAACGCTTTTGTCACACAACCCTCTAGAGCCGACCCTGTCTCCGACTACTTCTCAAATGCATGCATGAGGTAATTTCGTCCCTGCGTATTTGGTAGTTGGCAGGAGCTCCTTTGTGCAGTTGAACAACTCACACACGTATCAATGAGCATTGCGCTCCACGTTGCGGTTATACTGGCCCATAATGGCTAGATCGGATGCTAAATGACACTCTAAAAAAAAGCTAAACAAACTACAACAAGAACACGCATGCAGCTCCACGGCGTACAAGCTACTTCACCTCCTACCGGAGATCAAATATTTATTTTGTACATCATGTACTACCGATCTACATATTTTTATTTCAGGGGCAAGGCCGACCTCGCCGACCACTCCACTGCTCGAAGTCAGCATGACTCAATCAGCATATGGCGCGACAATCTACACTGTACATGGCTAATTTGCATCCGACATGCAAACACATGCAAACTATGAACTACGTGACCAAGCAAGCAAAGGAGGAATATGTGGTTGTATATGCATACATGCATACACGTTCATGATCGGACTCAACCACCACTACCGACGCTTGGAGAAGACGACGCATGTGTTTTGGGACACAAAGACCGAACACATGTTGTGCTCGTGGTGCAATCTGAAGCAGTCGTTGTTGAGCCGCAGTGAGAGCCGTCCGAGCTAGAAGCAAGAGCTGTACACGTACATATGACATCATCGCTCTCCATGTTCTGTTTTTTAGGGCAATAAACGCCCCCGACCTTCGATGACCGCTCGGGGATCTGCGCGCCTCCGACCGCCAACCGCCGGGGGGATCGTGCCTCCGACTTCGCCAACCGCTCGGGACTGCACCTCCGACCTCGCCATGTTCGGGGACTGCGTCACCGACCACACGGGACTTGTCTTCAACCTCGCCACGCTCGGGGACTGCGTATCCAAACTTGGGGACTCGTCTCCGACCTCTCCGACCAGGCGTATCTAGCGGCAAGCCAGCAAGTCAGTCCGAACGACAAAGCAAGCCACCGGGTCATGCAAGCAAATCGAAGACAAGCAAACGTCAGCTGTACACATCGACGTGCATCGACCAAGTTGATTGCCATGCATGTTGTCTGGTTGGCAGCATGCAGCAACGAGAAGCACTGAAGAATTCGCATACAAGCACAAAAAGGATAGGAGCTGCTACGTGAACCATCTACAAGTTCATGCACGCGAACCTTGATCCAACTCCTCGTCAACCACGACTACATTGCTCCTACCGCGACTCCATCAAGCTAGCCACGTCCAGCCAAGACTATCCACTCAGGACTCATCTCCGGCCCTGCTGATGTCTCATTGGTATGCTATTAAGTTCCTCCTGTTGACACAAAAAGTGCCTCTTGTGCCTCACACACTGACAAGCCGGATTAGCTAGCTTTACTCGACTGCCCGAGTGTCTTGTGCCGGTGCATGCCAGTCAATTTGACCTGTAAATTGACAAGGAGATCAACGTGAGATCTGGAACATGCCTGGTGTGACCAAGACAGTTCCGTATGTACAGTCCTAGAGCCAGTGATAATGACATATAGCTATGAGAGCTATCTATCAACAGGT